>PVKA01026968.1:0-10697 GCA_004027165.1 Ctenomys sociabilis
ATTATGGGTATGAATGCTATTTGCACCCTGGGAAAGATAATCTGCATTACAATGTGAGGAGGGAAGAGAGGCTTGCTAGAAGCCACAGCTTCTGCCCCTACCTTTGCTCTTTGCTGTTTTCCACCACCATGAACTGCTGCCCTCTGCCTTGTGCAGGGCACTCTGTCTTGAAGCCATCCAAGTATGGACTGAAACCTCCACTAAGTGTGAGCTAAATAAACGTTTCTTTCTTTAGTTTTGGGTATAGTGTGTTTTGTCCCAGCAACAAGAGAGAAAAGTAGCCAAGACTGTGTGTGTGTGTGAGAGAGAGAGAGAGAGAGAGAGAGAGAGAGAGAGACAGAGTGTGTGTGTGTGTGTGTGTGTGAGAGAGAGAGAGAGAGAGAGAGAGAGAGAGAGAGAGAGAGAGCTGTTCTTGGTTATTATAGGTTTTTTTGTTTTTTTTTTCTGATTCTAGGAGCTTACTAGGGCTATTTTTCCCATATAAATTTGACAGTGCCTCAAAAAGCAGATTTCCAAGGGCTGGTCAGCAGATTAAAGTGCCTGCTTAGGCAGACACAGGGACTGGGATTCCATCACCGGCATGCTATGCTGGCCCCATCTTCAGGACACACTGAGATGGCAATTGAGACTGGGCATAGTGGCACATGCCTGTAATCCCAGCCCTTGGGAGGCTGAAAACAGGAGTCTGATCTATGTAGTGAGACTCTATAGACCCTCTACTAAATACCAAAAAAAGAAAGCAGATTTCCCTCCATTTTCTTTTTTCTTTCCTTTTTTTATGGTACCGGGGATTGAACTCAGGACCCTGCAATTGCCAGGTAAGCGCTTATTCTACTGAGCTATCTCCCCAGCCCTCCAGTGGTGGTTATTAAGTGTCACAGTAGCACCCTGCTGAGGCTGAAAGATAGCCAGCACTGCTCACTATTTACCCAGTTGTGCAGGCGTCTCAGCTTCCTAGAAGATGTTGCCAGCATCTTGGTAGACGGCCTCACAGAGAAGCTTGTGGCACCCACCGGAGGGAATTCCCACCAATGTACTGTGAAACTTTGGCACATGGCTTCCCTGCAAGTTTTTTAGTCTCAAAAGAATTCCAAAATGGTGCTTTCCTGCTTGCAGCCCCAGCCTGTGGCATCTTAGCAAGCCACTTGATTATTGGATGGGCCTCATACATGAGTTCTGAACCTTGGCCTTTGTTGTACTTTGGAGTTTTGCCAGAAAAAACAAAACAATGCAAGATACTTAATTATAAGATTATTTTATAATAGTCATGCAAAGAGTGTTATACAGAAGGAATGCATGAAATCTGCTCATACACTAAAGACTAATGAATCCAGCTGAGGGCCTGGATCCCACAGTAATGTCCTACATGAGTTCGGCTGAAGACCTAGAGCCCATCAAAATGTCCCCACTCCTGGAGGCCAGGAGCCCATGCCAATGCCTCATGCAAGCCTGTTTCATGGATCTGTACTGGGAAGATACAAAGGTCAGTGAGGCAAGCTAGAAAGTCTATGCCAATGGACTGAAGAATCTGTGCCAGCGGGCTGAGGGATCTGCACTGGAGCCAGGAAGCAGTGCTGAAAGGAAGAACCAGAGCTCCCCAGCCATCCTCAGTGACAAGGAGGTTCCAGCTCCTCTAAAGACATGGCGGACAGGCGGTGTCCTATTAGGAAAGCAGCCAGGATGACAAGCTTCTCCAGAAGACTGAGCAGTGCACTGTCTTCCCCTCCAGAGTGGGGAACCAAAGCGAGGACCAGAGCTCCCCTACAGTGACCTGTAGCCATTCTGTCAATGAGGTCCCGAGCTCCTTTGAAAACGAGAACAGGTAAGTCCATCATAAAAGCCGGCATCACAAGCTCCTCTGAGAGAAGCTCCAGGTCCCTCCAGCCTTCTCCAGCCTCTCCTCTCCTTCCTCTCCAGTTCTTCCTCAAATACTTCTGGCTACAGTCCTCAGGCAGGCCGCCCGCACCCAGCACTGGGCTGGTTCAGTTCAGCTGGGTGTTACAAGGTGGCCACCAATTGGCAATCCACCGCTGCCCTTGTCCAAACCTTTTTCAAGATTGTTCCTTCCTTGGTTACACTGTTTCAGAGATAGTGAAGGCTCTCTCTGCCCACTATTGCTATATTTTTTGGTGTTTATGTTAAATTTTGTCTGTTCATATTACAAGTGCCTTTTTAAAGTCTCTTTACAGACTGACAAAACATACATTAGGTGAATTTGTGAAAAGTCAAAGTGAATCATAACATCAGTATCGAATGAAAATTAATGTAGGTAAAAGACATCAGATATAAAATGCACTTCAGGGAGGATAAGATTATTCATTAATATCTATGAAAATAACAGTACTGATGTTCATGAGGCTAAAACTTCAAATATAAAACAAAATTGTAGCAGATTTTTTTTTTAGTACATTCGCAGTACATGAAGTTTATATTCATTTTAGAGAGCAGACGAATATATATAACACAGCTTGGTGCTTTTTAAATCCCCTCTTCCACCCACTTACCTCCCATCTGTGTCTACATCTCCTCTCCCTGTGTTCAAATTTACTTTTTTTTTTTTTCTAGTTTAGTGAAGAGTCTACAGGGTGTTGAGGGTCTCACTACTAGATCAGACTCATAGTGATCCGCCTGTTTACAGCCTCCTAAGAGCTGGGATTATAGACATTTTCCACCACACCCAGATTCAATTGCTGTCTCAACACACCCCAGGGGTGGGGCCTGCACGACTGGCCCGGGGGGATTGACCCCTAACCTCTGAGCCTGCTTGCAGGCACTTAATCTGCTGAGCTATTTGGCCAGCCCAAATTTACTGTATTTTAGTTCATGTTTATGGCACAGAATGATTACATTTCATTGTGGGAGTTCGGTGCAGGTGTGTGACATAACCTGGCCCATCTTCCTTCGCCTTCCTTTCCCCTTCCCTGCCCATGGTCTCCTGGTGCCTTTCCCATCTGCAAAAGATCAATCTCCTTGTTTGCTTCCATTGTTTCTTTTGCTCTTCATTTATAATTTGTACCCAGATGAGGGAAGCCATATGATATTTAACCTTCTGTGTCTGGTTTATTTCATTTAACAATGTATTTTCTAAGTGAATCCATTTCCTACAAATAAACTTAACCTTCTTTACACCTGAGTAGTATTGCACTATGTATATATTGTACGTCTTATTTATTCATTTAACTGTTGATCAACAGATCGGCTGCTTCTATGATTTTAGTGTTATGTATTGTGCTGGTATAAATATCAGTGTATATATATATCATTATAATGTGATATCTTTAGTTCTTTTAGGAAATGGCTTAAAAGAGGAATGTCTTGGTCATGTGGAATTTATAATTTCTGCGTTTTGAGAAACTTCCATATTGATTTCCGTAGTGTTTATACTAGTGCACATTCCCACTAACAAGATAGAAGGTTTCCCTTTTCACTGCAGCCTCGCCAGCAACTGTTATTCTTTGATTTCTTGATCACTGGTCTTCTTTTGCGGTGTAAGTTGAAATCTTTGCATTCCTCTAGTGATCAGAGATGTTGATCATTTTTTCATATATCTGTTGGTCATTTGGACTTCTTCGTTTGAAAAATATCTATTCATTTCACTTGCCCATTTCTTGACTGAGCTTTTCATTTGGATGGTCTTACTTTGTTTAATTCTTTATGTATTGTAGATATTAGTCATCTGAAGAATAGCTAGCAAAACTTTTTTCCCACTCCGTAGGTTGTCTCTTCCCTCTACTGTTTCTTTTGTTGTGAAGATTTTTAATTTGGTGGAATCCATTTGTTGATTCTTGCACAACTGGAGTTCTTCAGAGAGTTCTTGCCTATGGGTATCTCTTCAAGTGTCCTTCCTATTTATCTTGAAATACATTCATTGTTTCTATTTTAATATTTACTTAAATCTTAGATACATTTTATTTTGATTTAGAATATGGTAAGAGATGTGGTTCTAGCTTCAGTCTTCTGCATAGAAAAGCAAATTTTCCCAGCAGCATTTACTGAATAGGCTTTCTTTCTCCAGCTTGTTTCTGGCCCTTTGTTGAAGATCAAGTAGCAGAACTTGTTTGAGGAAGTGTCTCTTCTATTCATTTACATTTCTTTCTTTCTTTTGGCAGAACCAGGGATTGAACTCAGGCCCTTGCACTTGCCGGGGAAGCGCTTATTCTAATGAGCTATCTCCCCAGCCCCCTTTTTATTTTTCTTAATGCTATTGTGAATGGTATTATTTTCCTAATTTCTTCCTCAATGAGTTCATTACTGCTAGTCACAAATGCTATTGATTTTGTGTGTTGATCTTGTATCCTGCTACATTGCTGAAATTGATTATTAATTCCAAGAGTTTTTTGTAGAATTCTTTGGATTTTCTATGTTAGAGGGTCATGTCATCTGAATAATTTGACCTTTTCCTTCCCTAAACATATCTCTTTTATTTTTTCTTCTGTTTGATTGTGCTGGTCCTGAGTGTTATGTTGCACAGAAATGGTGATAATGGCCATCCTTGTCTTGTTCTTGATTTTAGGTGGAAGGCTTTCAGTTTGCCCCTGTGTAATGTGATGCTGGTCATTGGTCTGTCATAAATGGCTTTTATTAGATTCAGGTAAGGTCCTTCTATAACTTGTTTCTTCGGGGTTTTTATCATGAAGAGAGGTTGATTTTTCTCAAACACTTTTTTTTTTTTTTGCATCTATTTATATGATCATATGGATTTTGTGCTTGCTTCTATTTATGTGGTGTATTAAATTTATTGATAACATATGGTGAACCATTTGGTAGGGTTGAGGCTACCTGGTCATGATATGGATCTTATTGAAGATGTGTTGCATTTTATTTGTCAACATCTTCTTGAGGATTTTTGCACATACTTATTAGGGAGATGGGCCTCTAGTTTGGTTTTTTAGCTGGATCTTTGGTTTTAGGATCAGAGTGATCACTTTGTGATCTGAGTTCTGGAAGCACACCTTCCTTTTCAATCTTATTAAAGAGTTTGAGAAGTATTTGTGACATTAGCATCATTAAAGGTTTTATAGAACCAGCAATGAATCTGAAAGATCTTAAACTCTTTTTAGGTGGTAGCCATTGTAGTGTTGCCTTAATTTCATTGCTTTTTATTAGATTCTTTGATATTTTTATGTTCTGTTGGATTAGCTTTGATAATTTGCATGAGTCAAGTAATCTTCCCCTTATTTGAAGATTTTTACAACTTGTTAGAATACAATTTTTCATAATATTACTGTCTTCTGGATTTCAATAGTGTCTGTTGTGATGTCCCTTTAATTTATAATTGTATTGATGTATTTTATTTCTGATAAGGGTTTTTGTTTGTTTGATTTCATACAGGGTCTCACTATGCAGCTTGTACTCATAGTGAGCCTCCTGTCTCAGGTTTCCCAGTGTTGGAACTACAGTGCACCCCCACTCCTGGTTTCGGGGCTGACACATCATGTGGTACCTGAGATTGGGTTATTGTTGTTCCTTTTTTTTTGTTTTTGTCTTTTTTTGGAGACAGGGTCTCACTGTGCAGTTCAAGCTGGCCTCAAACTCACTTTGTAGCTCAGGCTGGTCTCGAACTCACAACATCCTCCTGTCTCAGCTTCCCAAGTGCTGGGATTATTTGTTGTTCCTTAAGTATCTTGAAGTTCATCATTGGTTACGTGAGCTCACTCTGCTTTCCAAATGTGAGCATTGCTTCATGAGCTTCCCTCTTAAGACTGGTATCATTGTCTTCTGTAGGTTCTAGTAGGCTGTACTGGGCTTATTGTTTTCTTCCCCAAATTGTTTAATATCTTCCCTGGCTTCATCCATGACCCATGGGGGGGGTTCAGAAATAGGTTAAAATTCCAGGTGTCTCGAATCTTTCTTTCTTTCTTTTTTTTTTTTTTTTTTTTTTTTGGTGGAATGAGGGATTGAACTCAGACCCTTGTGCTTGCCGGGGAAGTGCTTATTCCACTGAGGGGTCTCCCTGGCCCTCATTCTTTTATATTTATTTAAGCAGAATTTGTGGATTAATATGTGATCTGTTTTCAAGAAAGTTCCAGGTATTGCAGAGAAGAATGTGTATTTTGTTGTCATAGGGTAGAACATTCTTTAGATATATGTTCAGCTCTGATATTTCTTTATTGTTTTTTTTTTTTTTTTTTTGTTTCATTGGCCTCTTTGTAAATATAGGGTATTGAGATCACCCACTATGACTGAGTTAGTGTTTATTTGATCTTTTATATCCAACAGTATTTGTGTTTTATAAAGATAGGTGTGCCAGTATTTGGTGTATATATGTGTCATCTCTTCTTGTTAGATTATTATTTTAATTAGTTTGTAGTAACTTTTGTCTCTTCTGATCAGTTTTAATTTGAAGTTTACTTTGAGATTACAATTGTATGCCTGCTTGTTTTGGGGGTTGTGGTGCATGAAATATTGTTTTCCACCCTTAAGATTTTAGTCTATGAGAGATGGCCAAATAGTTTAGGAGATTAAAGTACATACAAGCAGGAGAAGGAGCCAGGGGTTCAATCCCTAGGCCTGTCTACCAGTCCTTCCCCCCGGGTGCGCTGAGATGGCAATTGAGATTGGGCATGGTGGCATGCATGTAATCCCAACTCTTGGGAGGCTGTAAACAGGCAGATCACTATGAGTCTGATCTAGTAGTGAGACCCCGAACACCCTGTAGACCTGTCCCTAAAATACAAAATGAATAAATAAATCAAAGATTTTAGTCTTTACATATCTTCTTGGGTTAGATGAGTTTATTGAATGCAATAGAGTGTTGGATTCTGTTTTTAGATCCATTCTGCCAATCTGTGTCTTTTAATTAGAGTTGAGATTGTTAACATTGAGAGTGGTTATTGAGAGGTATTGATTGACTCCTATCACTGTAGTCTTTCTCTGCTGTTGCCTCCTTTGTTTTTCCTTTCCTTTATTTGTTGTTTATCCATTTGCCCTTGCTTGGTGTATTTATTCTCTGTATTTTTGTCTTTGTTGGTTTCAATGTTTCTGTCTAGGATATTCTTTTTATATTATTATTTTTTATTTGATACAAGGTCTTGCTATGCAGTTCTGACTCATAGTGATCCTCCTGTCTCAGCCTTCCTTAGTGCTGGAATCATAAGCATGCACCACCATACCCAGTTTTGGGGCCAGCAGTGCACACCGAGGGTTCTGGGGTCAGCACAGCCCTGGTATCATAATACCAGGGGTCAAAGTTGGGTCCTTAGGCTGGGGAGATGGCTCAGTAGAATAAGCACTTCCCTGGCAAGTGCAAGGGCCTGAGTTCAATCCCTGGTTCTGCCAAAAAAAAACCCCAAAAAACAAAAACAAAGTTGGTTCCTTGCACTTACCAGGCAGGTGCTTAAAAAACACTGAGCTATTTTCCCAGCCCTGTCTAGGATATTCTTGAATATTTTCCAGAATTTTTGGTATTCATAGATCTCTGGAGTCATTCTTCTTCATAAAATGTTCTTATTGCTCCATTTATCTTGAGGGACAATGTGCTGGATATGTCCATCTGGATTGGAACAGGGGTGAATCCATGTGCATGTGCGGGAGGGTGATTTTGGGACTCTGGCATGTGTGGCTGAAAGTGTTCATTAAATGGACTCCAGGTGGGTGACTAGTACTATATTTTCAAGCACCACCCCTCTTTAAAGTCATTTTAACATCTGCTGGGAGGATGAAATATGTTCACGGAGAGCCTAGAGCCAGCGCGCACTCCTGTGTCCTACTGAGATGGAAAAAGAAGAGGCTGCCACCAGAGTAGCTTGACACCTGCTTGGTTCAGCTTACGTTGCTCTTCCGAGGAAATTTCCACATTTTGTTCTTTTTAATAAAATAGACATTGAGGGCTGGGGAGATAGCTTGGTGGGATAAGTGCCTGCCTGGCAAGTGCAAGGATCCGGGAGTGATCCCTGGTACCACACACCATGCGGGACCCAGAATTCCGGGTGCACCATGCTGTCCCCTGAAACTGGGTACACACCTGTAATCCCAGTGCTGAGGGGACTGAGACAGGAGGGTCACTATGAGTCTGAGCTGTATAGCAAGACCCTGTACCAAATAAATAAAGGATTTGAAATTTAAAATAAAATACCATTGAGTTCTTTTCAGATACCACACTGTGACCCTATTGGTTTTTGGAGGAGCTTGTGATCACATGTGTTAACAGGATGTTCCCACGAAGTACCTCCTGCTGCAAGAGCCCTTGTGTGGTCCCGGCTCCTGCCTAGAGCTGGGAACACCCGATGAGTAACATCTCCAGACTATGAGGAAATGAAAGTATTTGAAAAGCAGTTCAGTAACTCCATCATGGCAATTTGAAACTCAGTGGTGGGTGCTTTAGCTACATAAAGCCAGGAACATTCTTAGGCAGGGCAATAGCTTGGGAGAGCCGTGGAAGTGTAGTGAAAGCTCTGCTGATGTTCCTTACATATTCACAGGGAATGTGACTTCTTCAGTTGACAAAGGAGTTGTGATGTGTTCTCCATCACATAGCAGAGGCAGTGATGTGGTCCAAGTGCTGTGGCTGATGTACCTGGCCATGTGTGCACCTTTTCCCCATTTGTCACCACAAGCTTGTAGTAGGAAAAGGGCTGGACCCTCACCAGCCACCCACCTTGGTTCCAATGTTTTGTCAGTACACTGGTGCCTTGAACAGTACAATACCTTGATTGATTATAAGTGAATGATAAAAAGTCACATCTCTCTCTTTCTTTTTTTTTTTTTTTTTTTTTTTTAGCAAGTAGCAGTCTCATTTTACTTAATCCATTTATAATTTTTTCACAAAAACAACAAATATTTAACTTACAACTACAGGGCCCAAGGAACCCAAAGAATTTATCCAGTTCAATCTTCCATCTTTAGCTGACACTGAAATTAGACCATTATAGATAGGTGAAAATCTACTCACAAATACATGTCCACTATAAGAGAGTCAGCTTTAATAGAGTGTGTCACAGCATCCAACAAATCTGCAATGAAAGGCACAGCCAGCACAACACAGGACATCAAGAATTCTCGCAGGCAACACTGAAGAGTGGAATTCACGCAGGAGGACTCACAGTTGGCCATTAGGCCACCAGCACCAGTTACCAGAATCCAGTGTCTTTTTTAAGTACTTACACTATGCTAAGACTTGGTTATAACAAAAACATCAATAACTAGGATAGACACACAATTATTGTACAAACATAAACAAGTAAAAACTTTTTTTTTTTTTTTTTTTTTTTTGTCTTTTTGAGACAGGGTCTCACTATGCAGTTCAGGCTGGCCTTAAGCTCACTTTGTAGCTTAGGCTAGTCTCGAACTCACAACAATCCTCCTGCCTCAGCCTCCTAAGTGCTGGGATTACAGGCATGCGCCACCACGCCCGGCTTAGTAAAAACGTTTTTAAAAAATATTTTACAACTTTAGGTTTTTTTACCAATTCAAATCTGTTAACATTACCAGTGTATTTGACTAAATGTATTATTGATTTATGTAATTTTAAAAATCAAAGTCTCACAAAAATACTGACAATGGCTCAATATTTTAAAAAGTCAGATCATCGGCATCTGTATTTCAGTGATCTGTATTTTATGCTTTTCTCTCTTATAGCACCACAGAGGTCTCTAAACTGTATCACAGTTGAAGTCTCACATCCGAAAACTTCGAGTTCTTTGAAATGGCTGGAAAGGGTTTCTCAGTACCCATGTGAACAGCTGTGGTTTGGGTTTGGGTTTTTCAGAAAACAGAAGCGCTTCACTTTCTGGTGTAGGAAATCGTTCTTGGTAGACTTCGGGATATGATTTCTGAAACTGCTTCAGTTTTTTCTTCTTCTCCTTACTGGAGAGCTTGGTGTCTGCTATAACTTCCTGCAGCAAGGCCGCCAGAGGCTCCTGTGAGCCATGTGTTCTCTGGTATTCAAATTCCTCAGGACTAATCTGACGGCAAAATGAAGGAGCAGATAAAGTGATATCCATATCAGCTCCTGGGTATTTTATCTGAACTCTTTGTAGATGAGCCACTCGCTCTTCTATAGAAGTCTGCAAGGCCAGAGGGACTTTCAGAATCTCCTGGTAATTGTCCATCAGAAATGTCACCAAGCAAGCAGCTAATAACTCATCCAAGTCTACCTCGTCCCTGGAGCACAAAATGCAGTGGGAGAAGGTCTGGACCATCAGCGTCCGAGTGCCAAAACCATCACAAAGAGGTGGCATTTCCTTGTTTAAGCAGATCCTTGCCATCATCCTCATTAGCAGTTGTAACTTTCTCCTATTCTCAGGAGGCAGGAGGAGGCAACAAATCTGAAATGCTTCAATGGCCATTTTCTCTTTCTGTAACAAACCCAGTACGCTGATGAAAGCATCAAAAAGGTGAAATGTAAGCAGCGGCTCTTTCAAGTGATTATAATAATCTGCTATCGTTTTAAAAATATCTTTTTCAAATCCCAAGTGCATTGGCTGCTTCAAATCTGAACAGTTGGGCCAATTTGTCAAACACTTCATAGCTGACAGTACCCAATGAGGAAGTTCTTTGGACTTGTCATCCAGGATGACAACACTCTTCCTGCTAACACTGTAGACATTGTAGATGATGAACTTGGGGTTGATGAGCTTGCTGTCTAAGACTTCCTCTAAGGAATCCAGGTCAAGAATTTTCTGTAAATACGATAAGGTCATGGACTTCCATATCTCTTCCACATGGGCCTCTGTCAGCTGACTGCGGTGGACCAGGCA
>PVKA01026968.1:10797-31172 GCA_004027165.1 Ctenomys sociabilis
GCCGGCACCTCACCGATGGCAATGCTGTGACGCTTGAACCACATCTCGGAATTCATCACAACTGGCCTCACTGGGATGTTCTCTTGTAAAGTGCCTGGTGGAGAATCATTCCAGTCTGGGAATTTAATAACATCCCTTTGGCGTGGGGGCTTCTTCGGATATGGTTTCAGGGGAGAGGAAGGAGGAAATCTGTATAAGTAACGGTTGTCTTCAAAATCTTCCTGACCCCATTTTCCCTTGATGTCTTCAATAACGTGATTCTTCAGGAATTTTTTCAGCAGCTGGACTGTTTGTTTCCGAGTCATCTCCGGTCCAAAGTTCTGACTGCACCGCAGCAGCTCCTGCAGCCAGTCCACAGCCTCCCCCGCAGTGCAGCACCGCTCATAGCTCTTGAACCCGCAGCGGTGTCGCCTGTCGCCGTAAGGGCATCCTGGTCCGAAATAGTTCCACGGTTTCATTCCACAGCTTAGTGGCTCGGTACAGCCCAGGCCCCACAAGGCGGTGCTCCATGGCCGGCTCCTGGCTGCCCCTGCAGCGGAGCCAGCACCGGTAGCCTAGGCCCCACAGCGCCCCAGTTTGAATCTAAAAGTCACATCTCTAAAACTCCATTTTTGTTTTTGTTTTTGACACACTGAGGGATGGAAATGGAGGAACGGAATCCTTTAAGAGTTAGAAAGAAAATGTAAAACACTTCTCCAGAAGTCCGGATTTGACCATTCACTGAGTTGGACTCACTTTGCCAGATCCAGTTTGTCTACCTGCCCCTCTCTGGTTCTACCACTGAGCACTATTGTGTACCTTGTGTTCTGCATGTTTTTATCTCCTTTGGTCAAAATGCCCTGTGTAGGCTGCACTGCGAAGACACTTGGTGTCTCCCGCCCTCCTTTCTGTCTGATCTGGCTCTTCCTAGGAAGATGGTGGCTAAAGGGTTGGTCCCATTTCCTGCTTCTGTACTTGAATCAGCACGTTACTCATATTTGTGCCTGGTAGCCTCCTGAGCCTCCCCCTTTCCTGGCTGATATTGCCCTGAGTCTTCCCACCTGGCTGCTTGCCTGCAAGGGCTCTGTTTACCGCTCCCGCCCTCCACCGGGAGGATCCTTGCATCTTCTGTGCTCACAATTTAGAGCTCCTTTAGGCGGGTTTGAATCTTGGTGGCTTTTATCTTGAGGGCTGAGCATAGTGCCTGGCACCTCTGGGCTCGCAGCACATTCTTCTAATGAATAATTGAGAGGGGTGATTCATTCCACTCATCCATTTGGCTTGAAAGGGTTCCTGGCAGCTTTGGATAGCAAGTCACCCCACAGTCTGCTGTGAATTCTGGAGGAGAAAGAATGTCCATGTAAACTGCTGAGGATTATGGAAGATTGAGGACTAAATTTGAACATTGTACCTTATTTGTGTAGGTTAGCAATTTCGATTATGCATGCATTTTCAAATGATTCTCTTTACTGGTAGATCAGATATCCTCGTGTGAATGCTTTGAGTAGTTGAAATGTATTTCTTCATGGACCAACCCTATTTTATTTTTATTTTGTTTTTCATTGGTCCCCATGTGCAGTGCATAGCAACCGCATTCCTCGCGGGGAGCCAGTGCGTGCTCAGGACTCATCTCAGCTTATTCTGAGAAAATGCATCCTATGGCTACATAATCCATTTACATTAGGTGTAATTGGCCATAGAGTGAGTTGAAGTATAAGGAGCCACCTCTTTTCTTGGTCCATGAAGTTTATATTTGTAATCCCATGGATAAATTATTAGAATCTCATTAAGTTAATTCCAATCTACCACTTCCAGTGCAAACTATGATGAGAAAAAAGACACTATACGTATTTATAGTTATGGGGAGCCAAAGGGTACTAGGTCCAGCCATGGTAATGGTTCTCTGGAACAAAGGCCTTGACCCAGGGCTGAACCCAGGTTTTACTTAGTCATGGAGGAGGAGTGGCTTGAGGATGAATGACCGAGAATTGCAGGAAGTAGGTGAGTACGGTGAGCTGGGCTAGGGAGGAGGCCTGCCTCTACCTCTGTGATATGCAGAGAGAAGGACAGGCAGAAAAGGTAATTTGCATTATACTATTGCGATAGCATCTAATGTTTCAGAGTTTGGTGCTTCACCTTTAATGTGTAATCTCTCAAACTGGAAGTCAAAGCCGATATCTCGAGGCTTGATCCCAGCCAACAGTACTGGCTCTTCGTCCTGTCTTGACTCGGCTCATGTTAAAGAGCAGCATGTGTGGGCCATCAGGGAAGCATGCAGGCCGTCTTCAGAGACTACCAGCAGCGACTCAACTAGACCAGCATGCATTGCTTAAAGCCAATTGAAGGGAAAAGGCGAAGTCCTAGCCAGCTCTTTATACAGCAATGCATGGAAATAGGGTCAGTCTCAGTCATGATGGAGACAACTGCTCTTTCAAGGAGGGTCACCTACATGGTCCTCCACATTTAAGGGTTAACATTCTAGATCTTAAGCTCATGTTAGTTATTACACATCCTATTGGGTATGTCTTCAATGCCTATGTAGTTTTATGTGAACACCTTCACTCAGAGATTTCTCAGCCTTTATTTTTGGACCAACTCTTTTTAATTGTCAGAATTTTTTCTAAAATGTAGCATGTTTTCAGTTTTCCTAATGCATGATAGCAAGGACAAGTGCATTGTGATGACCTCTGGAATCACATAAACAGTGTTATTTTAGTAATTTGCCCCTCCAGTAATTCTATTTAGCTTTTTCATTTGTAATCACATGGATCTCCAGCTGTGCATACCTATCTATGCTCTTGGTGGCAACGAGGATGATTGAGTTACGCATGTCTAAGAACCAGACACTTTCATAGGTGTGAGTGTGCATGTGTGTGAGTGTGGGGGATGATCCTGTGACTATGGCACATGTGGTCAAAAGTGTTCATAAGTAGATTCCAGATTGGGCTGGAACTTGCAATCCTTCTGCCTCAGCCATCCAGAACCACTGGGATTACCAGGCTGCTTGCTCGGCTCTCCTCCACTGCATGCTTCCTTCCCCTGCCCTTGGCCGAGTTCCTGGGCTGAAGGGCATGTGGATGGTGGGAGGTACACTCATCTACTCCTCCTAACCCAAGCCTACCTTTGAGTGGGTGACACTGAGGGGAGGACACATGTGGCTTCTCTTTAAGACATGTCTGCCTTCTGTCTTCTAAGGAACAGGTAAATATCATAATACTCTGGTGTGAGCAGCGTGGCTGCTTCTTCCCATGTCAGCCTATCATGAGCGATGGCTCTTCCTTTCTTCCTGTGTTTCTGTCTTTCTCTTTTTCCCTGTCTCTGTCTGTCTGTCTGTCTGTCTCTCTCTCTATCTCTATGTCTGCTTCTATCTCTGTCTCTCTCTCCCTGCCTCCCTTCTTGCTTTCTTTCCTGTCTCTGCCTGGGTCATCTATCTGGCTGTCCCCCATACATTCCTACATGAGCCAGGCAGCCTCCCTGCTGTCCAACTTCTCTGACCTGGACGTCAGACTCTTCCGCAACCTATTGAGTAATCCTGTGGTCTAGCCACAAGCTCTGTGGCAAAATCAGGACAAAACAAATCAGGTCATTCCATTCCACTATGGCCCCTGGCCCTGGGAAATCTCACATATCTTTGTTGCCCCAAACAATCCTGCATCTCTCTCCACTGTCACCCTTCCTCTGCTCCACCACCCTTCTCCAGCCTCTTCCTTGTTTGCCTAGAAGTGTGGAGAGCCATATATTTGCTTCTTAGGCAAAGATCTAACAAGAGGGGCAGACACCAGTCTTCTTTTCATTCATTCTCTTGTTTTTTTCAAGTGATTCTCTTGGCCCTGTTGGCCTGGGGGAGCGGGTGGATGGAGCTCCGTGGCATCCCCAATAGGCTGGTAATTCACCTCTTTCAGCCCCTCAGCCTTAGACTCCCATTGATGTTGGAGAGGAAGGACTAGTTAGAGATAGGACCTGACTTCTGCAGCCATAGTATTAATAAAGTTTTATTGGGACACAGCCAAGCTCACACATCTGCAGCTCTAACAGCAGGGGGTGCTTGGGAACTACAACAGAAGCCCCGTGACCCACAGAATGCAAAACATTTAGTCTCTGACCCTTCACAGAAAGTTTGCTGAACCTCTAAGTAGAGAATCATGGTTGATTTAATGAGGCTGGGTTTTCTTAAATTAAATATTTGGAGCCTGCAGCAAGAGCTTAATCCAAGTTAAAGGCCTATTATAAATTTTATTTAACAATTTGTATATATATTTTATATGTGCATATAACATGTGTGTGCTTATACATACATGTATTTACAGCAGTTGGATTAAAAGCTGTTGCTGTCATTATTGTTGTTGATGCCCAAAGTCGTTCTTGTCACTCAGTGCTCTCCCACTTGCAGAGCAGTTCATTACAGGGTTGTTTCCTATTTTCTCTGCCCAAATTTAAGAACCAGCTCTTTCTCTAAGGAGTCTTTGATTGGCTGAATTTTTACTAAGGCCAAAAAAGTGCACCAATAAAGACAATTCCTAATCCCCAGCTTTAATTTTTTTATGTATTTAGTACAGGGTCTACAGGATCTCACTGCACAGATCAGACTCATAGTGACCCTCCTGGCTTTAGCCTCCCAAGCTCTGGGATCACAGGTGCATGCCACCACTCTCAATTGCCATCCCAGTGCACTTTGATCTGCTGAGCCATCTAGCCAGCCCACCCCAGCTATAATATTTGAGGTCACTTATAACTGGACATTGTATAGTCTCTAAATACTTCCTCCAAGTTTCCTCAGAAAACTAGAGAGAGAGAGGGAGACAAAGAGAGAGAGAGATGGTGATGTAGATGTAGAAAGGAAGGCACTTACCAAGGAATAAGGGAGACTGGGGGGTTAAGGGTAGAGCAGGGACATGAACAAAATCTGTTATATTTATGTGTGAAACAGACATACTGAAGCCCAGTGTTTTATAGAAATTAACCTGCTCTTATACATGGGATAAAAGTGGGACTCAGGATGTAGGTAAGAGGCCCCTCATACATGAACAAGGGCTTGGATTCAGCCCTTGGTACCTCAAGAAAAAAGTAGGATGCTGCAAAGATCATCTTGCAGCCTTCCTTCCCAAGGGGCTCACCAGAGATGGCCGCACCCAGCCGCTTCCCATGCTGCCCCTTCTTTCCTCACAGCAAGCACTCACTGCCTAACTGTGAGCTTCTTCACTGATAGAACTTCTCTTTCCACCTCATTAGACTATAAAGGATCTGCCAACCTTTTCTGTCTTTTTAAAGTTAATGACAAGAGATCATGTTTGACTTGCTTTGGCTACAGAACTGGCGATAAAACCAAGCATAGAGCAGTTGGGTCCTTCCCATCCAGTGACTGGAAAACAAAATAGAAAATGTTCTTGAGAGTTTGCAAAGACACATTTGTGGTCACGTCTGCGGAGGCGAGGCTCTGTTCATCTTCAGCACAGGGCCTGGTGGGCAGGAAGTGCTGAAGTGTTGCAAATAATGTACAGCAAATGCATGGCTTATAGTTAGACATCCTAAGCATGTTTCCAAAGCCCAAAATAAGCTGGGAGTGGTGGTGTACACTTGTAATTCCCACACTCTAGGAGGCTGAGGCAGGAGGATCACAAGTTAAACTCAGGCTGGGCAACTTAGTGACTTCATGAGAGCAAGTCTCAAAATAAAAAAGGGCTGGACACACACACATACACACACAGCAGAAAATAATGCTGATGAACTTATCTTTTTGTCATGCACATAATGAATATTAACTGTTAGGCTTATAAGGGTCAGGCAGTCATAACCCACAGCTACATGCCTAGAACTACAACCTGGAAGGTTTTTTGTTTGTTTGTTTGTTTGTTTATTTGTTTGAGACAGGGTCTTGCTATTCAGTTCAGGCTAGTTCTGAATTTACTCAGGCTGGCCTCAAACTCACAGCCCTCCCCCTGCTTTAGCCTTCAGAGTGCTGGGATTACAGGTGTATACTACCATATTCCAGTTAAATGTGGAAAAGAGTGAATGGAATCTTCCCAAGCCCTACAAAAACAGTACCCTGTCTTGGCTCTAGTTTTTTGTTTGTTTTTGTCTTTTTGAGATAGTGTCTTGCTATGCAGCTCAGGCTGGCTTGAGCTTGCTTTGTAACCCAGGCTGGTCTCGAATTCACAGCAATTCTCCCTGCCTCAGCCTCCTGAGTGCTGGGATTATGGGTGTGTACCACCATACCCAGTTTCCTGGCTCCAGTTTCGTATCCACAAATGTTTTTCCAATGACATTTTCCCAGATTCCACCCTGCTTAGAAAAGCTCCTTGGGCCACATCTCTAGACAGGAGAATTCCATGCAGGGCCATCAACAGCTACATCAGTATTTGAGGAACTTCTCCATTTTCCAAATACTCTGTGGTACTCAAATAACCATATCTCTTATTTTTTTGTCTTTTATATCCACACATTATAATTAATTTCTGATAAGGTTTTAGAAGTAATTTATATTTTTGTTGCTTTCTCCTTGGAGTAAAATAATAGCCAAGGGAGAGAGAAACTTCAAAGAACATACAGACAGGTTTACAGTAGGTTTTGTCACAGAAATCCTTATTATTATTAAAGCCAGTCAAATGACATGCCATAATGCCAACCCTTATCCCTATCTCATACGTAAGTAACTGTATCTACCCGTATGTTATTCCCAAAGACCTTCTGGAGGTTGATGTGGTCATTCTTTAAACTTCATCTCTTCTGCAGGGAGCTCCCTGGAGTCTAATTTGACTGCTCTCAGCTGAGTTCTCTGTGGCCCACTGTGGGCACGCTAAGCATGGCTTTACCTTGCCTCACCCGCCTAGAAGATGCGAACGGTCAGAGGCCAAAGGTGCCAAGCACCAGAGGTTAAATGTGTAAATGTGGCAAGAACCAGCTGTCCACCACCATTAAATCTAGTAGGGAAATGAGGAAAATAAATCTCACCCAAAGGTTTTCAACCAGTGACCCTGTTGTTGCATTGTGAGTTACATTTTAGCCACCATTGTCTTCTCCACCACTTTCTTAGTTGTGTGACTGCGTGTCTGTGGCTCTTATTGCCTCTTCTTTTAACTAATTTCCAACAGAGATGGTAGCGAAGTTTCCTTTTCATCACCACTCTGCTCAGGCTGCTGTGGTAATGAGGCCAGACACCAGCGGCTTAGAAGCCCAGAAGCTTTCGTGCAGTTGGTGGTAGGAGAAGGCAACCAGCAGTCTGGGCTCCTTGTGCACAGATGGCACCACGTAGCTTTGTTCTCACACGATGGCCCTTTGGACTGTGAAAAGGCTCTCACCCCAGTCCCCAGTCCCCCCCCTGAGGAGCCCCTGCTAACAGCATCTCTGTGGTAGCTGGGTTTCACTCTGCGGGGGACTTCTAAGGGTACACTAAATATTCAGGCAAAAGCAACATGGTACAGCTTGCAGCAGGAAATACAGCTGGAGTTCAGTCTGCTGCTGCCGTTTGGTCCACGTGACAGGGACTCACCTTGTCCATCAGGTCTTCCCTGGACAAAGGTAAATGTCCTTTGGCCCCAGCTCAATGTGTGGCTAGCGCTGAAATACAAAACTGGTTTTGACTTGAACTTCAGTTATGTAAAATAACTGCATAAGGAGCAGCTGAAAGATGGCTGAGAACTCAGTCTTGCATTCCTAACATATTATCTAAAATTATTTCAAAGTTAAACTTTGAAAACCCTACGTTTGTGCCTGGCTTATAGGCAATGGCCTGAAGCTGGAGGATTTCACTTACACATGCTAGTTCACTTTGATCTGACACTTTCTTCATGACCTCTTGCAGCAGCCTCACCACTTTCTCAGATTACATCTTGGGTGCCCCATCCTTCCCTTCCTTGGGATTGTTCTTCCCAGGGCCAGGGGAGGCTTCTGACCTCAGGCAGGACTCTGCAGGGCTGACTGGACCTGGAGGCTCCCCACCCTGCATGTTGTGCTCTGTCTCCTGAGGACTGTGTATTGGAAATGTGGTCACATGAGAGGTGATGAGAACTTGAAGAAGCAAGGGCCTACCAGGAGCTCTGTAGACCAATCTGAGGAAGCGTTCTTGGAAGGATTCTGCCCCAACCTGTCTGATGTCCTGTCTTGCCAAAGGATCCCCCTTTGTGACGCCCTCCACCATGAGACCCTGACCAGAGGTTCTGCATGGGCTGCTGACTTTATTCTTAAGCCTCTAAAACTATAAGTAAACTTCTTCACTTTAAAAAGTGACCCAGCCTCAGGTCTTCCATTACAGTTACATGAAGCCAATATTCCATGGAGAGGTGAGCATGGCCAGCTTCGCCTGTACCTTCCTCCTCTTGAACACATGCTAGTTCCAAGGGCAGAACTCGGCCCTCAGAGAGCTGTCCAGGGTCACCATCTCCAGTTGGCCTGGCCCTTTCATCTTTAGGCCATGCTGACCAGAAGAGGGAGCACTTTAATAGAAGCTTTAGAGCTGGGCTTTAGTCTCCAAACCCCAGAGCTTCTGCACCTGCATCCACGCTCATGTCTCACTAGACAGATGCTCCTCTACAGAATTCCAGCTGTTTAAAAAAAAAAAAAAAAAAAGAGGGGCAACCTGTTCTCTCACCTTTTGAAGGAATATGTGGAAAGACAAAATTTTTTTTTTTTAAATAAAATTACTCGTAATTCTCCCAGACAACAAAAACAAGATAGCATTCTGGGATTTTTTTTTTTTTTTTTTTACAAATTAATTATATTTTGGCATTCTGATTTTCAAAGTGATTACGTGCAAACACCTATGTCAAACCTCTAACACCCACTCCTCTAACATGCCTTCACGTGGGGAGCATGACACATGTGGCCTCACTGCTACCTTTCAGATTTTCATTGCAAATTTCTATCAGTACAAGATAGCAAGGTATGACTTCCTTCTTGAGGAATAAAGCAAAATTGACACATCTACAGGTAAGTACCAGAAAATGTGAGGTGTAATACATGGGAAAACTATCGCGAATAAGGAAAACATGAAATAAGGGGCCCCCAGATAATATCAACTGCTTTCAGCAGACGTGTTCATGAAAAGAAGTGCCCCCAGTAGACACACACACACACGCCCTATAAAGTATGTGGCAGAAGTATCATGTGGCACCTGCAAGACCTGTGCAGAAAAGCCACGTCAGTGAAGGCCACCCATGTGCCATATCCAGTGTGGCCTATACTGGACAGCTTCACATCAGTTTCTTCAGGTACATTTAGGGAGCAGCTTAGCCAGGATCTGCAGAGCACTATGGGGAACCACATGAAAGGTCTGAGCAGGAAAGCCTCCAGCCAGCGGGTCGTGAAGTCCTGCGCCCCAGCACCTCCTCCTCCTCTTGGTCCTCATTCAGAGTTCCTGTTTGCTGGCACATGTGGTCCTGATGACTTAGCTGGGGAGGCGATCCAGACCCTCAACCATGGGATCTGCACCTCTGGTCACTGTGTGCTTCTCAGGCTGTGGTTATGGCTCTGACCCCCAAGTCCTTGAAACCAGGTAGAACAGCAAGAGCAGCTTCAGGGGAATGTGACCCTGTGCAGAGAAAAACCCTGAACAGCAGAACATCAAGGGGACCCAGAAGTCACATCAGAGACAGCAGCAGCCAGGTTAGGACAGTTAGAGATAGGTGATCAAAAGGTAGATAGGTACTGGACCATTACCCAAAGTATGAACTATTGTGCCCACATTGATTTCAATAAATGCTTGAATAAAACTTGAAAGGGGCAAGGAGACAAATCGGTACAGAAGACTGCAAATGATTTGTGTGATGTGCTCTAAGAGCTACAGCACAATTCCCACCCCTTAGGCTCCGACTCTACTGATCATGACTTCCTTCCAAGATAAGCAAGCGCAGAGATGTGACGAACACAAGTGTAGCAGGTGGAGCGGGGCAGCGTTCACGGAGTAAGCTGGTAGCAGAGGCCCTGGCAGGATGGACAAACGGCTCTTCCGCATCGCCTTTCCCTATGTCCCAGACCCAGCTGAACTGAGAAAAACCTCAGGCAAAACAAATATGGGACATTTTATAAAGTGTGTGGTCAGTGTTCACCAAAATCATCAAGGTCATCAACAAACACCAGGAGTCTGTGGGAAAAAGGGCAATAGATCTAACATGGATTCCTGAAAGTGAGGGCAGTGCAGTAAAAAGTAGGGAAATCTCAGTTATGACGTTCAGTTAATAACAAAGTCAACACTGGATCATTACTTTTAACTAGCATACAATACTAATGTAACATTAATAGTAGGGAGAACTAAATGTAGGCATATGTATTCTCTCGGCATTTCCTTCTAGCTATTGTAAAATAGTTTTGTTTTCAAAAGGTCTAAGATAGCCAGGAGGGCTGGCAAGATAGCTCAGCAGACTAAGCACCTGCTTAGGCAAGCACAGGGACGAAGGACTAGGGTTCGATCCCCGGCATACTGGCCCTGCCCCCAAGTGCACTGAGCTACAACCGAGACCCAGAGTGTTGGTATGTGGGGGACCACCTGAGCAGCTCTCTTTGAAAGAAAAGCAACTATCTCCATTTTGACCGAGTCTGATCCTATTTCCTCATATTTTTATGTACAGAGCCGGCTAGGACTTGTTTGTCTTTCAATAGGCTGTAAGCAATGTGTATTGGTCTAGCTGAGGTCCTGGTGAAAAGTCTTTGAAGGTGGCATGTGTGTTTCCCTGGTAAGCCTGCTCTTCCTCAATGTGAGCCGGGTGGAGACAGGATGGTAGAGCTAATGCTACGTGCTGTCAGCTGGGATCAAGCCTCCAGATAGAGGGTATGACTTCCTGGGGCTTGAAAGATTACATCAAAGCTGAAGCCCTAGACTTCCCAAAACATTAAATACTATATAATGCAGATTACTCTCTCTGCATATCCTCTCTGCATATGGCAGAGGTAAATGTAGGCCACCCACCTAGCTCAGCTCACAGTAGTCACCTACTTGCCACAATTCTCAATCCTCAAGCCACTCCCTCACTGAATAAAAACCGGGTGAGGCCCTGGGTTGCTCTCTTGGTTCTGGAAAGCCATGTCATGGCAGGACTTAGAGCCCCTCGACTCCCTGATGATTAATAATATAATTTAGCGTCCTCATTTTCGCCGTGGGCTGCATGGAAAGTGGTAGATTGGAATCAACTTGATGGGATTCCAATAACATAACTTTGGGATTACAAATATTGGTTTCTTGGACTGAGACGAGAACCAGGAAGTGTCTCCTACAGTGGTCCATGCAGTAATCCCAGCACTGGGAGACTGAGGCAAAATTGAGTGTGGCCTGGGCTACAAACAGTTCAAGGTCAGCCTGGATTACATAGTGAGACTGTGAAAAAAAAGAGAAATACTTTATTCATTTAAAAATGGTATATAAGGAGCCCTTTAAATATTATTTTCCTTAATAGTTATAATTTTCCATGTGCCCACTAGAGATAGTACTTATTTAACAGTCTTATAGCTAGAATGCTGCTACTCAAAAGCTTTAGCATTTGATAGTTATGATAATATTAATATGAATTGCTTTCCTGAACTGTATCTTGGGATAAAAGAATAAGTCAGGAAATTATTCATTTATTCTTGCCTCAATTCTTAAAACAGTTGTACTTAAACACTGATCCCCCACCTAACTCTCTTCTCTATCATTCCCATTATTCTCAACAACTACAAGGGAAAGTTTAATTCTTTTCAGAAGATGGGTTTTGTTAGACAAATATGCATAGATGGGTGCATTGTCTTGTCTTTTTGCAATGCTGGGAATCAAACCCAGAGCCTTTTGTGGGCCAAGCATGTGCTCTGCACTGAACTAGCCCTTTTTATCATGCTAGGAAAACTGCAGAGTGGAACAGGTTCTCTTGTAGATTTTAATCAACCATCAAATAAACATGCACAATAGCCCCCAAAGTGGAAAAACAAGGTTTTAATTTATTGGTGGGGGGACCAGAACATCACCAACAAAAAGATGGCTACAGTAGTTTTAGGACGTGCTGTGGGTCGGCAGACACCAGCTCACACTCCACTCTTCAGTATGACGAGGACATAAGCTACACAGAGATGGCCAACAGACATGTAAACATCTTCTGATCCAGAAAAATTTCTCATGCTACATGAGAAAGATCCAGTGTGGAACAAAGCCTTTTCTCAGACTTGGTCATTCAAATAATTAGTTGGAAAGAGACCAACTGTTCGCCTTCAGCCCTGCCCAGGACTGCACACTCTCCTTCCACCCTTCCACATCTCATGCAATTCTACTTTTTTCAGTAGCAAGACAAGGAGTTTTACATTAAAATCATTCCCTTTAAATATGATTAACAATCTTTATAGAAAAAATAAAACTGTGTTAATTAAATGTATCAGTTATGTTTTTCAAGAGAATAAATAAATATTTAGGAACTTGGGAATAGAGGAATACTAAAGTAGACTTCACATTTTTTCTGAGGTGCCAGGACTTTTTCTCAATATTAACACTGAGACCCTCATTAAAATCTACCTGTTCTGCTATATTAAATATGGCTTTATTTCACCTTCTGTTGCTATTCCACCTCAGGAAATGAACCAAAAAGACCAGAGAGAATCCCAATTCTCAGGAAATAATTAGTTCCCTGATGCATGTTATTCTCTGAAGGCCTCAGCTGCTTCATCTGCAAAATGGGGGTGATCTGGAGAACCATGTGAGACCTTTCTGAGGTTTGCATGAATTGAAGAAGAGGAAGCCTATGAAATAGCTAGAATGCAGCAGGCTGGAGACAGATTCCACTGCCCCCCTGCTGCTTCCTTCTGAGTAATCTGATTTAACTCTGCTGCTGATAACCTCCTTTGTCTGGTATCACATATGAGATCACACTGAGAAATACGTCAAATGCAATCACTTTGTAAGATTCTCCACAGTAGGTTATATCCACCATTAGTAAGATCTCAGAATTGTGCGTGTGTGTGTGTGTGTGTGTGTGTGTGTGTGAGAAAGAGAGAAAGAGAGGGAGAGAGTCTGTCCCCTGTATGCAAATGCAGGGCATCCTTCCACCTCAGCCTCCAAACCAGGAAAATTCAAGCTGCCACATCCAGCTTCATTTCCAAGAGGCATGCAGTGAAAGCTTCTGTCCTGCTGACCCTCTTGTCTCGGCATATTCCCAGAGGGTCCTAGGCCCTCAAATATTCACTGCATGTGGGCTGAGTGAGTGCATGGGGGTTGAGTGGAGGTGCTTGCCCACAAAGGAAACTCGGCTCCAGGCATCACCACCACGCAGTGGTGAAGCCTTGCCAGTGGATCTGGTCTCTGGTTGTCTGGAGAATAACAATGGAGGAGTCAGAGAACGTGTTTGCTCTGAGGCATCCCCAACTCCAGGCTGCACATGCACATGTCCCCTAGCAGGACATCTCCATCCTTGGGGGGTTTTCTCAGCTCTGGATGGGAAGCAAGGAAGAAAAGCTGAGCCTTGTAGCATGCAGCAGAGAACTGTTCTGCATCGCTGAGGACCTTGTGTTGCAGCAGTGGTGGCTCTGTCTCTGGGTTTCAGAGGTCTAACTGCATGCACAACTCCCAGCAGATGAAGTAACACATAGTGCTGGACCTCAGGAATGAGATCCACCATATATAAGGGGGTGCCTCTGCCTGCACGCACATAAGCCAGGGCAGAGGCTGCTAGGGCACCCTCAAAGACTCCTCCTGAGACTCAGGTCTCACTTTCCTGTACAGTACAACCTCCATTTTCTTTCCTCTGGGACCTATTTCTATGAGGAACATTCTGTGAAGTGATCTGGTGACATCTCAGTTTATCACTGTCAGAACAACAGCCTAACACAGAGGTGGGCAGCAAGAAACTGCCAGATTGGCCAGAGTGCCAGGACTGCCCCACACAGCTAGCATCCTGCTCATAAGCACACCCTTCACAACATACAGTGGGTATGTTGTGTCTAATTATGTTGCCAGGCCAGAAGCCATTCCCGTAGTCTTGGAACCCTTCACGTCACCAAGGCAGAAGTCTCCTGCAAAGCCAGCTCCTTCTGCCAGCTGTGTTTCCCTTCAGGAGTGAATTGCTGTAGGTCAAAAGTACCAGCTGGGCTGTATGGCAGTTTCGCTCTGATTAAGGGTTCTTTCTCGAAGCCTCAGCTCCAGGCACTCCACAGTGAGGGGGTATGTATTGAGCTCAAACTTATTAGCAAACAGGCTGGGTGAATTCATCAGCCACTTTAAGTCTCCGTTTCCATAGATACAAATGCCGTGTACATAGTGGCCTGCAAGGGAGAGAACAGAACATAGTCAGAACACACCTGTTTTCAGAAGTCAGCATGGGGAGTCAGGCAGGCACAACTGACTTATTGTGGCTGATGAAATCAGTGCCAAGGGTTGAGAGACTTGCATGAAATAAAGTTTAGTTGGCTGAGTCCTGGGAAGCCTAAGCTCTACTTCCGAGGACAGGAGGTAAAGTTATATGTTGGAATAAAATGAGAGTTGTAATAAAAGGAAGCCAGGCATGGTGGCACAGACCTGTAATCCTGGCACTTGGGAGGCTGAGGCAGGGAGACTGCCATGAGTTCAAGGACAGCCTGGACTACACAGTGAGATCCTATCTCAAAAACAAAAAACAGTAACAGTAACTCAAGGACACAGTATAATAGGTGTCAGCAGGCAATCCATTAGCGGATGAGAGCCGGTGTGGAGCCTGTGCCCCCCTCAGTTGGTGTGTGCACAGCGTCACTTCCCCTAGGACTCTACACCTCCAAGTATGCACCCTCATCAGGTCCTAGCCTGCATCCCCACCTCCATAAAGCGCCATGACAGAATCTGAGCCCTCGCACCCAGGTCCAAGCCATCCTAGCTTCCAGGCTGAATGGCACCTCTCTGTGCCCCCCCCCCCCGCTAGTGCAACTGGAAAGATGGGTTTCCAACATTTCTGGGCCTTGTCCCCGCTTCTCCAGCCATTACCAATGGCACCAAGCCTCCTCAGACTTGGCCCATTCATCGCCCTGCCGGGCCACCTCTCTCTCCTTCCTGGGCTCCCCTTGGCCACTCGCTCCAGCCATTTAGCATCAGGCCCCAGTGCTTGCCCTGCCCACCCTGCAGCCAGCAGCCTGGGCCCCCTCACCACAACTTCAGGGCCACCTTGTCCAAAGCCTTCCCTGACTGCCTTGCCCTCTTGCTCCTTCATTGCTATTTGGGTACTTGTATCAGTGCTGCACAGGAAAACAAGTTTGCTCACTGTCTCTCCAGACAACTGTTTTTTCGCTTTGCTCTCAGCCTAGACTATAATCCCTGAGCTAGGATTTCAGAGCATTTTGTTCACATCTGCATTGTTTGCATCTGGGGCAATGGCTAGTTTTTGAAGTTAACAACTGTTGAATAAAGGATAGAGAGGGAGGGTGGAGAGATCATGGACTGGTAGAACTGGGAGACATCAGGGAGAAGGCCCATTTGGGGCAGACTGAAGGAAAGCATGCAGTGGTGAGTTTCCGAGTGGAGTAAGGAATATGGCAGTGGGTGGTGTGGTGGTTAGAAACAGGAATGGCTGGAAGCTGGAACCATTCCCAGAAGATTTCCCTGGCACATGTTAGAACCCTGGGCAATTGACAGGGAAAAAAGGGTTCAACCTTTTATCCTCTGGATGTGGGGAATTGTTGGAGATTTCTGAATGGAAGAGTCAAATAACAAAGCTGATTTTAACTGATCAGTTCTGCAACACTTCTCAGGATTTCAAATCCACGAGACTGCAGTACTAACACAACATAAACCAGGCAGAAACAGGGGCACTTGTACTACTGGGTCACTGCATTGCTTACAGTGCTATTCTGCCTTTGGGCTCTACACAGTGGTTTAGAGAGAAATTTCCGTGCCCTTAAGTGTAAGCTTTTAAACACTTATCGGCATGGTAGGCAATGCACAAAGGAAAACAAGAGGCCCAGCTTCAGACTGCACACTTAGGAAGGGTCCTGGTAAATGCCAACTGTCACACCCTACCTATCGCATGATCAGTCAGGGCCACCACAATAACATAGGCTTGCAGAGCGCCCTGGGTCTCCTGTACATAGAGACTGCGGAAGTTTCTCCTGGTGGGTGGGCACTCCAAGCACACTGGTTCATGGTGATGGCCTCTAGCATCAGAGTCAGGGATGAGAAAGAGGCCAGCTGTAAAGGGGAATTGAGAGGTGGGAAGTTGGAGGTTTTCTTTTTTCTTTTTCTTTTTTTTTTTTGTGGAATCGGGGATTAAACTCAGGCCCTTGCTCTTGCCAGGGAAGCGCTTATTCCACTGAGCCATCTCCCTGGCCCAAGTTGAAGGTGTTCACTGAAAACAGGTAGGGATAAGACAAATGAGTGAGTGAAGCCTAGGCTGGAGAATGGAAGCAAGACTTTCTGACCACAGGCAGAGAAGGCAAAATCGCCATATTCTCGTTCATTGTCATTGAATAGGTGTTACAGCATGCTGTTATGGGATCAAGCGGCCCTCCAAATCCCTACACTTGAATCCTAATGCCCTGCACCTCAGAGTGGAGGTCAGGTCATTAACTTGGTAACTAAGGCACAGGAAGGCCATTAGGGTGAGTCCATATAAGAGGAGACATCAGCACTCCATGGGTGGAAAGGCCACATGAGGACTGGGGAGAAGGTGGCCATTTGCAATCCAAAGGTGAAAGCTCAGAAAGAACCAGCTCTGCTGATGCTGGGCCATGGCCTTCTGGCCTTCAAACCCTGGAAAACACTGACTGCCCATCTGCTACATTGCGATGGCAGCTCCAGCAGCCTAACATGAGGGCCTCTCCCACCAGGTGCCAGGTAAGGCTGAGAATGGAAAAAGTGCCAGGACCACAAGTCCTACTCCATAGATCACAGGCACGGACATGGCCTAGTGCCTCCAGATCCTGCCCAATGGAAGAGCCGCTCTCTCATTAGCACCACACACCCCAGTGCCTGTGCTGTGGCACACACCCATAGCCCCGGTTCTGTCCCAGGGGAAGCCAAGGCTGGACAAGGGACAAGGATCCAGCTTGCTCTGTGGGGAGAACAAGACCTCTCCTAATAGCTCCACTCCCCAAAGGAGTTTGAGGAATAAACAAAGAGAGCAGACACAGCCAGAGGAAATATTATTATAATCTGAAATGACTTCTGCAGGTCTGTAGGTAATTCTAAGCTGGAGAATGTCAGTGAGATATTTAAACTTGTTAGGGAGAGACTAAGTCAGAGATCAAAAATGCCAGCGCTGATCAGCCTATCCTGGTCTTACTGCCCTGCAGAGGAGCCACAGAGGAAGAGAGTGGTAGTGGTGGCAGGTTAAACCCAGTCATGATTATGGTTCTGTCTCCACAATGCTCCCATGTAGCAGAGCCACCCTCAGACTGACACTGACAGTGGTCTGGCCAGTAAGCATGAAATAAAGGCCTCACCATGGCAGCCTCCATGTTTATCTTGCATGTCAATCCACTTTATAGCTCGAAGGTTCCCAGTCCAGGATGCATTGGGCATAGAGCCAGGGACACCTGCAGCATTGATAGAAGAAGAGAGGAGAGTCAGGATCTGAGGCCGCAGGAAGTCTGAAAGCCATGTTTCTCTGTTCATGTACCACCTTGTCTATTTCACACAGGTTAGTGTGCACTGGTCCACCTACCTTGTCTCCTCCATTTGATCTTTTTTTTTTTTTGAGATAGGGCCATGCTGTGTTTCCCAGGCTAGACTAGCCTCTAGTGATCCTCCTGGCTCAGCCTCCCAAGTAGCTTGAAATATAGGTATGTACTACCATGCCAAGCTCCAACTGATCTTTTTTAACATCCATTATTTGCTTATTGTCAGAATGATGTAATATCTAATTCAAGTAATATATGAATCCAATTCTAATCAGCATACTAATATTAAATCACATTATTATATCTAATTATTATTATAATATCTAATTCTTTGATACATAAAGAATTATTGTCAAAAACGAGGGGGCTGTGGCAATAGCTCAGTGATCTAAGCACTGTCCTGGCAAGCCCGAAGAGTAGGTTCTATCACTGACACTGTATGCTGAGCTGGCCTCACCTCTGAGCTGCAGAATGAGATCTGTACCAAATACATTAATTCTGGGCTGGAGAGACAGCTCAGCAGCATAAGCACCTGACTGGCATGCACAAGGCCCTGAATTCGATCCCCAGTACTGCAAATAAATAATAATAATAATAATAATAATAATAATAATAATAATAAAATAATAATAAGGTAAAGAAGATGGGGAAGGGTGCCTTCTCCTATCATGTTTCCAAATGAAGGTCTCCACTTTGGCACTACTGAAGCTTTAGGGTGGGCAGCTGTGTGCAGAGGAGGCTTCGGGATGTATTGTGGGCTAGTTGGTGATACTCTCTGGCCTCACCCCCCAGCTGTGACAGCCAGAATCCCAGCAGGGGGTGTCACATGGGGAGGGAGGCAAATCAGTCCATTTGAAAGATACATGGCTAAGCCATCTGAACTTTCTCCAGCTTGATAAACTTAGGGAGGCCACAGAGGTTAAGATTCACTTAGCCATAAAGAATAGCTTTATGTTTGATACTGTTTGCAGTTCTAGAGATTGAACTCCAAGCATTAGCACTCGGCTACAGTCTGAGCCCTTTTGAAATTTTCTATTTTGAGAACAAGACTTCTCTAAAATACTGAATTGCACGAGGCTAGGCTCAAGCTTGTGATCCTCCACCTCTGATCCTAGATTGCTGAGATTACAACACAGGGGCCTGGCCATACAGGGAAGTTATAACAAGATAATGACAAAAATCACCACTGGAAAAAGGAGTGCTATATAAAGGAATATCAGGGCAAGTAAAAGAAGAATCCTTTGCCTCTTAAGAGCTGCTGTACTTTTTCCTAGTAAGTAATGGAATCGGAACCTAACTGAGGTGACGGCAGTACAAAGATGTCTAGACTCAAATTTCAACAGTCCTCTCTGGGATGATTCTTCTTAATACTGGTAGGATACCCTGTACCAGGCAGAGTAAATCCCCCATGCTAATCTCTGGAACCTGAGAATCTGCCATGCTGGGGCACAGGGGACTAGAGATTGTTCAGCCATTTGGCTCCAGGCAGTGAGATTTCTCTGAATTTGGGGTTCAGGGTAATTTCAGGGACCGGGGAGATGGCTCAGTGGAATAAGGGTTTCCCTGGCAAGCACAAGAGCCTGAGTTCAATCCCTGGTCTACCAAAAAAAAAGCCCATGTCAGACTCCTAATCTCACTTAGGTTGCTCAAACTAAGTTTATGGTAATTTGTTAAAGGAGCAAATAATAGAAGCCAATTCACATACTGGTGAGAAAAAAAAATTAATTAAGATACAGGTACTTTTTCCAATAAGAAAAGAAATTTGGAGAAGATCAATACTTTTAAATGCTCAGTCCCTCTTCATTTCTTTCAAAGAACTTCGCCTCTAAAAACATTTGGAAGACAATGTGCATGTTCCAGGAGAAAAATCCAAAAACTCCAGCTCTATTCTTTTGCCCTGCGGTCACATGAGAATTGTATGATGATCTAAATCTGGAAGTATCCCTGAGTTTCCCAACTAAAATTAAATTTTACCAGTCTTTTCTATAAATGGCAGAGATCTTTAACCCCAGCTCTGAAGGCAAGGGAGTCTTTTCTTGTAGTCAAAAAAGGTATTCAGCAGAAACAACTCATTAAGTAATGCAACTTTTTGCTTTACTTTGCAGGAAGCCGTGGCCTTGTTTTACTCTTAACACATGTTAAAAAGATTAATCTGGCTTGGTTAAATTGAGATCAGGGCAAGAAGGGTCTGGAAAAGAATTTAGTTTATTTTACTTATATCAACAAGACTAGCTGATGTGTGTGGCATTTATGAGTAGTTAGATTATATTACTACATCAGAAGAGTGTGAGTAAAACATCCCCATGATGAAACATCTCTTAATCTTCGAGTGACTACATTTCTGAAGAGATTTTTGTTCCTCTTTCATTTTCATAATATTGATCACCATAAACTTACTCAGAAACACCTATTATTCCAGAGAAATGACCATGATATTAATAATGTCCCCTATCTTCCAAATAAACATACATCTTCAGACCTCCTGATAATGAAATTTCAAATCTCAACTTCTATGTTTTCTATTTGATGACAGGTCTCAAACACATCTATGTTTAGATATTAGCCATGTTTGGGCTTAATGATATTGCATTTATTAGCCGACTGCAATGATGCACACCTATAATCCTACCATTGAGGTAGGCTGAGGGGAGATGGCTCAGTAGAATAAGCACTGCCTGGCAAGCGCAAGAGCCTGAGTTCAACCCCCAGTTCTGAAAAAAAAAAAAAAAAAGAAAAAAAAGGCCAGCTTGGGCTACACAGCAAGTTCAAGGGCAGTCTGAAATATACAACAAGACTGTCTCTAAATAAATTAGTAAATAAAATTAAGGGCTGGAGATCTAGCTCACTACACATGCAGATCAAGTCCAAGTCCC
>PVKA01026969.1:0-31087 GCA_004027165.1 Ctenomys sociabilis
TTCTGTGCATATACCACTATAATTAGCACACCCTCTGTAACAGGCAAAATTGTACATCAAATTATGTCATATTACCTGATTATATAAAAATGTAAAATGAAAATGATTTATCAATTCCTCTTAACATTTCTAGTAATTCAGTAAGATAACAGGCACAAAATCTTAGTAAAATATGACACAAGAGCAGTAATACAATTTCCCTTAAATTTAACTTGTCATAATTTGTTATGAATATACAAAGACAAGAATTGCTTTCTGTGATTGGAAATGCCAACACTTTGTAGCCTAATAATCTTTATTATTTTTTCAATGTTTATTATATAATTTTGAAAGCTTTTCTTACTACACAATTCAGAGAAATAAAGTACATATTTATTCATTAGGCAAAAACAATAATTTCTTACTCATGTAGTGGAATTACAGTGATTTTAAAAGGATCAGAGGTGTAAATATCACATAGTTTCCCTAGTATGAGAAGCAAAAAGAAGAAATACAAATAGAAATGTACAACAACAACTAAAACCAATTAAGTCAGATAAGGCAAAGTGAATGGCATATGTTGCAGGGTACTGATCAGCTTTTCTTCTGGATGGTTAACAACCTAAGTTCACAAGTCAGAGTTGGAGAAATAGAAGAACCACAAGGCCAGCCAACATTTTGGCTCTAACCTTTCAAGGTCAGTGAAGACTCAGGACATAGGAGAACCTGTACTGCAACATCATGAAACTCAGTTGTGCCCCAAATTTTCTGAACAAGGAGATTATGGAGCCACAGAGGAAAGAGATCAAAGTTCTATAGAGTGCCTGGGGAGAGTCACATGGAGAGAAAACTTTCTCTTAGGCTCTCAGAGAGAGCAAACTGGTCAAGCATTGGCTGTGACTCATCCACATGGATGACACAGACACAGGATCTACAGAATAAGGTACAGGACTACAAGATAAACCCTGAAGCCGGGCGTGGTGGTGCACCCCTGTAATCCCAGCACTCGGGAGGCTGAGGCAGAAGGATTGTTGTGAGTTCAAGACCAGCCTGAGCTACAAAGTGAGCTTAAGGCCAGCCTGAACTGCATAGTGAGACCCTGTCTCAAAAAGACAAAAAGACAAAAAAAAAAAAAAAAAAAGATAAACCCTGAGGGGACTTCACTGACCTTATAAGAAACAAAAAGTACATGTTTTGGTAGATAGGTCTTGCTCTATCTAGGTTTTAACCATCCAGCAGAAAAGTATAAAAATGAGGTATACAATGTGGGGCCATAATAATAAGTTGAGCTGTAAATGGCTATGGTTGACAACTTCTTCAGATAACTCACTATTGTTGTGGAATGCTGGACTGTGTTAGATTGTGTCATCAAGTTCAGGCACCTATATTGGTTGAATGATAATGGAGTGCCCATCTTTGACAGGTCTAGACAAAGGAAGGGGTATAGAAAGGAAGAATCATGATGTGTGTCTATGGACAGTACAGTTGGGATAGATAACTCTGTGCTTCAACATAATTCTATGAGAGGCAAGATTTGCACTAATGGTGGTAGGACAGGATATTATGTCGGCTTCTAATGGTATGAGCAACCACTAGGAAAATGACAAGATAGAAAGTATTAATTATTGAATCTTTGATATAATTCAGATATAAAAAATAAGATACGTAAGCATCTACACTCTTAATTTACTGATAAGAGACATCTGGTATAATAATGTCTGTAAGTATAATATCAGGTATGTACCTTGTACGATACCAAAACATTATGAAAACAATTTGCAATGTATTAATTTATCGTCTTGTTAAGGTGTCCTAAAACTGTCTCATTGATATTTGTACTTCAGTAAAATGAAGAATAAAGAAATTTTTAAAAAAAGGGTCAGAGGGAGATGGGTTGGAGGGAGAGGAGGGAAGTACAAAAGAAAGGATTAAAGGTATATCATGTAGAAGTACAAGTTTGTGCTGATGAATATGATCATTATATATGTCTACACTGTAATAGTAAACTTAGTAAAAATCTGTTGATTTTGATTTTTCAAGCATTTATAGAGGCATGGATTAAACAGACCAATATGTTTATTTATATCAATTACAATAAAATGTCATCTACTGATACAAACTATTCATTTGTAAAGAAACATTTTTTTTTTGGAATGTAATGTTCCAGGCCTTTTGCCAAAATAATTTCTTATTTGACTTACAACTGTTCTCTAAATTCTATTTTATATTACATTTTCTCCCAGTGGGAAAGCTGAGGCTCAGTGAATTTAAATCTTTTGAAAATTTAATGCTGTACACTGTTGAAGCTTACATTTATCTAATTACAAAGTTAGAACTACAACTCTTGTTCTCTGTGAGTAGTGGTCACCCCCAAAACTAACCACCAATTATTTATCGAGTACTTAATTCTGTGCCAAGCACTGTGTTAGCTTTTTTACAAAATAAATTGATTTAGCTCCAATACTTAGTCATTGCTACCACCATCCCTTTTACATGCAATGAATACTGAGGGTCATCAAATTTAAATACTTGTGAACAGCCGAGTAGACAGTAAGATGTAGAGGTCAGATTTGGCATCAGTTCTAAAGATTCTAACACTATGCTCTCAATAGTCTTAAAAGTATTTTTTCTTAGGTATATATATATTTTTCTTTTTGGCATTAACATGGACAAATTGAATATATTCCATTTCATGACAAGTACACAATAGTCTTCAGAAAATTTCAGGCCATACTTTACGTCACTAGTGAAGTTTGAAAACATTTGTCCTGGTTCCATATGGATTCCTGAGTTTTCAGTGTCCCTAAAGATAAGTTTAATATGCTAGACTTTGTCCGCATAATTCAGAGCATATTTGCTACTAATCAAGTGGTGTGGAAAAATCCAACTTTTCCCTGTAGGAAACTATGGAACACAGGCTAGTAAGTACCATGAAGGACCTCAAAGGTCTCTCATGCTCCTGTTTCTTCAACCAAAACTCACTCGTGCATGGGCCAATCTGTTCCTAAATTTGTAAACAGCTGTCCAGTAATAAACTCACTAAAATAAATAATACTCTCTGACAATCATGTGCAGTTTCACAAATGCTTTTATTGTCATTCCGCTTGTCTCAGTGGTATTTATGAGTTGTTAAGGCAATGAAGGGGGGAATAACATTTTTCATAAATGTAAACATGATGACTTACAAGTCAAGATTCTAATCACCTTTTGAGCTCCGGAAACATCTATTTGTCTTTCTAATTTAAACTGTGTGTCTCTTGAGCCCTGCTCACACATTCTTTATGCCTGGTACTCTGCCAGATTTATCAGTGTTAAACAAATAATTAATCATCATGATGATGGCTTGTGGAAGTAGAAATATTGAAGGGTACCTTGGTATGCCAGAAAAGTCTACCTTGAAGAAATATGTGAATGTAGCCAAGAACAACTGCTCAGTAAGACAAATCACTATTGGCAAACATTATCAGATCTTGGTCTACAAAGGAAAGTTGTTGGGTAAGATGGTCAGATGATGGACTAGAAATATAGAAAGTGAATGCATGCAGACACCTTTTTCAGTTATTGAGACTTCGTGTACTCATGTATGTATGGATTTATGTATTCATGTGTATTTGCATCACATAATGATTGCATTCTATGTGAGCAGTTGGTACACGCATGTAACACACCTCGGTACTCCTCATCACCGTCTCCTCCTCCATTCCTTGTCCTCCTAGTGAAGGAAGGTCCGTATCTCTACTTCTTCCTATCATCTAACAAATATGGATGTGCACACATCACTGCAGTGTGATGTCTTTCACTTTTATGTGAAGATACTTAGAAGACCTGAATGAAATAGAATTTCTAGTTAGACACTGGAAGATCTCCATATTAATTTTCATATTAATTGTACGACACTTTTGACAATGTAAAAGGATTCTCTTTTCCACAATAGCCTTAGTATTTGCTATTGTTTGAATTCTTGAAAATAGCCATTTTTTTCTGGTGTAAAACTGAATCTCAGGATTGTTTTCATGTGCATTTCCAGTGATCTTGAAAATTTCTTCACATATTTATTGGCTATTTGTACCTCTCTTCTGTGAAGGGTCTCTTCCTTTTACTATATTTTAGATTAGGTCTTTTATTTTGGGGTCTAATTTTATGAAGTTCTTTATATATCTAGGTATTAGTCCTCTGTCAGAGGAACGGCTAGCACATTTTCTGTTCTGTAGCTTTTGTTTCAGTGTTTGTTTCTTTTGCTCTGGAGAGCTTTTTGCTGTTTAAATTTATTGTGATTCCATTTGCTGATTCTTAGTGCTATTTCCTGTGCAATGGGGCTTCTGTTAGAAAAACTGCATATGCTATGGGTTGAAGAGTTTTACCTATTTGTCTTCCAGCCAGTTAAGTGTTTTAACATTTGTTTATTTGATTAATTTTGATTTTATTTCAGTGAGTGATGAGAGATATGGATCTAGAGTCAGTTTTCTGCATGTGAATAGAAAATATTCCCACACAACTCATTAAAGAAGCTATCTTTTCTCCACTGTATAGTTCTGGCCCTTTGTCAAGGATTACATAGTTGAATATGCTGGGGCTGTTTGTGTGTTCTTCATTCTGTTCCACGTATCCTCCTGTCTGTGTCTTGCCAGTCACATGCTATTTTTATCCCCGTAGCTGTGTATCACTAGCTCATGTCTGGAATTATGAAGCCTCTTGCCTTGCTTTTGTTACCTAGGTTTGCTTTCATCATTTTGAGTCTTTTCTCATTCCATAGAATTTTAGGATTTCTTTCTTTCTTTTTCTTTTTTTTTTTTTTTTTTTTTTTTTTTTTTTTTTTTTTTTTTTTTTTTTTTTTTTTTTTTTTTTTTTTTTTTGGCGGAACCAGGAATTGAACTCAGACCCTTGGGCTTGCCAGGGAAGCACTTATTCCACTGAGCCATCTCCCTGGCCCCATTTTAGGATTTCTTTTCCAGTTCTGTGGAAAAGTGCTGTTAGTGCTTTGATTGCCTTTGTGCTTAAATTGATGTATTGATTTTAGACATATGGCTATTTTGACCATATTGGTTCTTTCCAGGAGCACAGGATATCTTTCCATTTTCTGATGTCCCTTCAATTTCTTTTTTCAGTATATCGTATTTTTCATTGCAGGTCTTTTACTTCACTGGTTTAGATAAATACTAAGGAATTTTTCTGGTTTCTACTCTAAAAGGTAGTTTTCTTAATTACTTTCTTAGTGGGTTCATTATTAGTATAAAGAAATTCCATTGATTTTGGTGTTTCATTTCTTGCTATATGACTGAATTTGTGTATCTATCACAATATTTCTGTATATTTTATTTCTGTGTAGTTTAGGGTCTTCTTTATGGAGCACCAGGCAAACTACAAATAACGACAATTTCAGTTCCTTGTTTCCTACACGTTTTACTTTTGTTAGTCTTCTTGCCTAAGTGCTCTTGTTAATGCTTTGAGTAATATATTGAACAGGAATGAATAAAGTGGACATTTTTGTCTTCTTCCTTTTTTACTAGTATATTTTATATATACATAATGATAATATACATGATAGGGAGTTTGTACCTATATATGGTATACATCTATGTTTTAAAAATTTTCCATTTCATCCACGCTTTTAATTCTATCTGCCCCTCCTTATTCAGAAAAACTTAGTTTCAATTTTTTCTATTCTTTTTTCTATCTTGTCTTTCACTTCTTTCCCTTACTTTCCTTATAATTTGAATATTTTCTTCACATTTTCCAATATATATATTATGTATTTTGATCCATATTTACACTTTGAGTTTGTCACAGAGAAGTCATGTGATATTTACACATTATGCCTAGTTTATTTCACTTAAGAACATAGTTTGAAGGTGCACCAATTTGTTAGAAATGTTTCGTTTGTCCTTCATGCCCAATTACTACTCTATTATGTAAGAAGAAAACAACTCACATCTTTTTTTTAATTTACTTTTTATTTTATTGAAGTACAAATATCAATAAAACAGTTTTAAGACACCTTAAGACAGATTCAATAAATGAATACATTGCAAACTGTTTTCATAATGTCTGTATATATTATATATTATATGATATTATACTTACAGACATTATTATACCAGATGTCTCATAAGTAAATTAAGAGAGTGTAGCTGTTTACTTATTTTATTTTTTATACATGAGTTATATCACAGATTCAATAATTAATACTTTCTACCTTGTTAGTTTCTTAGTGGTTGTCCATAGTACTAGAAGCCAACATAATATCCTGTCCAACCACCATCAGTGCAAATCTTGCCTCTCATAGAATTATGTAGAAGCATGGAATATCTATCCCAACTGCACTGTCCATAGACACACATCATGATTCTTCCTTTCTATACCCCTTCCTTTGTGTAGACCTGTCAAAGATGGAAAACCATTGTCATTTAACCAATTTAGGTGCCTGAACTCGATGACACAATCCAACACAGTCCAGCATTCCACAACAATAGTAAGTTATCTGAAGAAGTTGTCAACCATTCACAGCTCAACTTATTATTATGGCCCTGCGTTGTATACCTCATTATTATTCTTTCCTGCTGGATGGTTAAGACCTAGATAGAGCAAGACCTATACACCAACACATGTACCTTTAGTTTCTGATGAGGTCAGTGAAGTCCCCTCAGGGTTTATCTTGTAGTCCTGTACCTTATGTTGTAGATCATTTGTCTGTGTCATCCATATGGATGAGTCATGGCCAATGTTTGACCAGTTTGCTCTCTGTGAGAGCCTGAGAGAAAGTTTTCTCTCCATGTGACTCTCCCTAGGCACAATATAGAACATCAATCTCTTTGCTCTATGGCTCCATAATCTCCTTGATCAGAAAATTTGGGGCACAACTGAGTTTCATGATATTACAGTACAGGTTCACCCATATCCTGAGTCTTCACTGACCTTGAAAGGATAGGGCCAAAATGTTGGTTGGCCTTGTGGCTCTTCTATTTCTCCAATTTTGATCTGTGAAATTAGGTTGTTAACCATCCAAAGGAAAGCTGATTAGTACCCTGCAGCATATGTGGTTCACTTTGTCCTATCTGACTCAATTGTTTTTGGTTGTTGTTGTACATTTCTATTTATATTTCTGCTTTTCACTTCTTATGTTAAGGAGACTAGATGATATTTGCACCTGTGTGTCTGGTTTATTTCACTTATGAGTATATGTTCAAGTCCACTTCAATATAAATGCTTCAAGTTTACCATTCTTAATAGTGGATTAATACTCCATTGTGTAGAAATACCACACCTTTTTCAACCATTCCTCATGTGACTGACATTTTGGTTGTTTCCAAGATTTGGCTATCACAAATTGTGCTGCTATAAACATAGGTACACATATATCACTATGATATAATGTTTTCAGTTTCTCTGGGAGAATTTCCAGTAGGGGGATAGCCGGCTTGAATGGGATTTCTAGTTGTACTCTTTTGAGGAGTCTCCACACTGATCTCCACAATGGTTGTATCAGTCTACTTTCCCACCAGCAGTGGAGTAGAGTTCCCTTTTTCCCACACCCTCTGCAACATTGGTTTTTGGTTGATACCCTTATGATAGCCACTCTTTCTAGAGTGAGATGGTATCTCAGTGTTGCTTCTAATTGCATTTCATGAATGGCTAGCGATGTGGAGCATTTTTTCATATATTTATTTGCTTCTTTAAATTCATCCCCTGAGAAGTGTGTATTTATCTCAGATGCCCATTTCTGAATTTGGTCTTTAAGTCTGAGGGCCCTGTTATATCTTAGTTCTTTATATATCCCAGACAGCAGACCTTTGTCTGATTGCTTATTAGATAAGTGTTTTTCAAAATTTGTGGGTTGTCCTTTCACTCTGTTGACAATTTCTTTTGATGTGCAGAAACACCTCAAGAAGAGTTGAACCCAGTTGGTGAATCTTTCAAGTGGTTCCTTTGCGAATATATGTTTTTTTCATGAGCTCTTTACCTACCCCTATGTCTTCAAGAGTTCCTCCTACTTTCTCTTCCAGGAGATTGAGTGATTCTGTTTTAATGCTTAGATCTTTAATCCATTTTGACTTTAACTTAGTGCATGGTGATAGATCTAGGTCAAGTTTTAGTTTTCAGCACGTAGAAAGCCAGGTTTTCCAGCAGCATTTGTTAAAGAGGCTATCTTTCTTCCAGTGAGTATAGTTGGCCTCTTTGTCGAAGATAAGATGGCTGAGTGTGTTCGTAGATGCTTCTGTGTCTCCTAATCTATTCCATTGATCCTCAGGTCTATTTTGTTGCCAATACCATGTTGATTTTATCACAGTGGCTTTGTAGTATAATTTCAAGTCATGAATTGTGATGCATCATGCATTGTCTTTATTGGCTAAGATTACCTTTGCTATTCTAGGTTGTTTGTGGTTCCAAACAAATTTTAGGAACGATTTCTCTAGATCTGGGAGGTATGTTGGTGGCAGTTTGATAGAGATTGCATTAAATCTGTACACCAATTTTGGGAGTATGGCCATCTTCACGATGTTGGTTCTTCCTATCCAGGAGCATGGAATATCTTTCCATTTTCTCAAATCCTCTATAATCTCTTTTCTGTGGGCATTTTAATTTTCCTTGAAAAGATATTTGACTTGCTTGGTTAAGGGAATCCCAAGGTATTTCAGTTTCTGTGGTGCTATTGTAAAAAGTATTGTTTCTATTCATTCCCTTTCTGCGTCCTTGTTATCTGTGTAGAGGAATGGTATTGACTTTTGAGAAGTAACTTTGCATTCTGCTATGCTACTGAATTTCTGTATCAGTTCTAGTAGTTTCTTGGTAGAATTTTTGGGGTCTTCCAAGTGAAATATTATGTCATCTGCAAATAGTGATAATATAACTTCTTCTTTACCTATTCTTATTTTTTTTAATTTCTCCCTCTTTTCTCATGGCTGTTGCTAATGATTCTGAGACTATATTGAATAGGAGGGGTGATAGAGGACATCCTTGTGTTGTACCTGATTTAAGAGTAAAAGATTTCAGTTTTTCCCCATTTAGGATATTATTAGTTTTTCGGTTGTCATAGATGGCTTTTATCAAGTTAAGATAGAGTCCATCTATTCCAGTTTTCTGTAGGACCTTGAACATGAATGAGTGTTGGACTTTGTCAAAAGCTTTCTCTGCATCAATATAGATGATCATTCGGTTTTTAGATTTCAGGCTATTAATATAGTGTGTTACATTTATAGATTTTTGAATATTGAACCATCCCTGCATCCCTGGGATGAATGCTACCAGGTCGTGGTGTATGATCTTCTTGATGATTTGCTGTATTGTATTTGCTAGGATTTTACTAAGTGTTTTTGTGTCTATTTTCATGAGGGAGATTGGCCTGTATTTCTCCTTTTCAGTTGTGTCTCTGCCTGGTTTAGGAATCAGTATAATACTTGCCTCCAGAAATGATTTTTGGAGGATTGTTTCCTTTTCAATATCACTGAGGAGTTTGTGGAGTATAGGGATTATATCTTCTATAAATTTCTTGTACAATTCAGCTGTGAATCCATCAGAACCTGGACTTTTCTTTGTCGGTATGCTTTTTATTACATTTTGTATTTCATTGGCTGTTATTGGCTTATTGAGAGTTGTTATATCTTCTTGGTTCAGGTTTGGTAATGTATACCTTTCAAGGAATCTGTCTATTTCTTCTGTGTCTTCTATTCTGTGAGGGTAAAGATTCTTGAAGTAACTATTGGTAATCTTCTGAATTTCTGCTGGGTCTGTGGTGATTTCACCCTTTTCATTCCTTATTGCATGTACTTGAAGTTTTTCTTTCCTCTTTTTGTTGAGGTTGGCTAGAGGCTTATCAACTTTATTTAGTCTTTCAAAGCACCAACTTTTTGATTTGTGGATTCTTTGAACTGTTTTCTTCATCTGAATTGAATTAATTTCTAGTCTAATCTTTATGATTTCTTCCCGTCCTTGCGCTCTTGGTTTTGTTTGCTCTTCTTTTTCTAGTTATCGGAGGTGCAACAATAAGGTGCTAATTTGTTCCCTTTCTGTTTTCCTAATGTGTGAGTTCATAGCTATTATTTTCCCTCTAAGAACTGTTTTTGTCACATCCAATAAATTCCGGTAAATTGTACTTGAATTTTCATTAAATTGTAGATATTGTTGAATTTCTTGTTGAATTTCTTCTGCAACCCATTCATTGCGGAGTAGGGTGTTGTTTAGTTTCCATGAATTTAGTGGGTTTTTCTCATTTCTTTTGTCATTTATTTCCAGTATCATTGCATTGTGGTCAGATAGTATGCAAGGGATAATTTCTATTTTCTTGCATATACTAAGGCAAGACCTCTAGACTAGTACGTGGTCTATTTTGGAAAATGACCTGTGTGCACCTGAAAAAAATGTGTATTCAGCTGTGGTTGGGTGGAAGACTCTGTATATGTCCATCAGGTCCATTTGTTCCAAGCTGTGGTTCAGTTCTGCTACTTCCTTGCTAATTTTTTGTCTGGTTGATATATCTTTTTGAGATAAGGGTGTGTTAAGGTCTCCTGTTAAGATTGTGTTCTTAGACATTAAGTTTTTCATGTCCCTTACGATTTGCCTTACATAGTTGGGGGCTCCTGTGTTTGGTGCTTAGATATTTATGAGTGTTTCTTCTTGCTCTTGAATTTTTCCCCTGATCAATATATAATGGCCTTCTTTGTGGCGTTTGATCATCCTTGGTTTGAAGTTGAGACTGTCTGAGAACAGAATTGCTACTCCTGCTTTTTTCTGAGGTGTTGGGGCATGTAATATTGTTTTCCATCCTTTGACTTTGAGCCTATGAATGTCCTTTTGAGCTAAATGTGTTTCTTGTATACAGCATATAGTTGGATTTTTTTTTGTTTCCTAATCCACTGTGCCAGTATATTTCTCTTAATTGGAGAATTAATTCCGTTTACATTGATGGTTAGGATTGAAGTGTGTTGACTTATGTTTGTCATGATATTTACCTGGTGTTGTTTGTTCCTTTGTAACCTGTGTTTAATTGTCTGTCCTGTTTAGTGGGTTCCTTCCATTCTCTTTCATAGAGTTCTGGTCATTGTGGTCTCTCTCTAGAACATCTTTCAGCAGCCTGTGAAGGGATGTCTTTGTCATCATGAAATTCTTCAGTTGTTCTTTGTCGTGGATGTATTTCACTTCTCCATCAAACTTGACAGAGAGTTTTGCAGGGTATAATATTCTGGGCTGGAATTTGTTTTTATTTAGGACTTGAAGAACTCTGTTCCATGCTCTCCTTGCCTTCATTGTTTGTGTAGAGAAGTCAGCTGTTTTTCTGATTGGTTTTCCTTTGAATGTGAGCTCCTTCATCTGTCGCAGTTTTCAGTATATTATTTTTGTGTTGGATTTCTGGGATCTTAACTATTACATGTCTCGTGTTTTTACTTGGTTTGAGGTTATTTGGTGTTCTGTATGCTTTGGTGACCTGAATGTTGGATTGTTTCCTCATATTTGGGAGGTTTTCTGCAATTATTTCTCCCCAAATTCTTTTTATGTTATTTGTATTGACTCCTTCATTCTCGTTGATACCAATTTTTCTCACATTGTTCATCCTGGCATCATCCTACAGGTGATGGATTATTTTTTTCTGCATTCTTGTTGTTTTTAAGAGATCCTTTCTCACCTTTTCACTAGCTGCTCCGGCATCTTCAAGATCTGAAACTCTGTCTTCGCTTTCACTCAGACGGTTTTGTACAATCGTGATTGATATTTTTAGTTCTTCTATATCTCTTTGACTGTATTTCATGTGTTTTATTTCTTTTCTGTATTTCTCATTCAAGGAATCCATCATATTTCTGATCTCTTCAATATTTTTTATCTATGTCTTCTTTAGAGGTAGTTATTAATTCTTTTTCTGCTGCGTTTCTTCCAAGGTGGGTTTCCTCTGTATATTTCTGGACTTGTTTCTGTATTTCAGATGTTATGGCTTCAAAAAGTTCTTTTTTGATTTCAGAACTTATTTCTGCTTTGAGTTCCTCATGATCTTTCTGCTGTTGTTTCTTTCCTTCTGATGCTGTTAATTCATATATATCAGCTGGAATAGTGCTCTCCCATGTGTTCTGGGTGAGCATAGTTTTTCCACCCAATGTTTCTGGAATTCATTCTTTATTTCAGATACTACGTATTCAGATATTCCTTTTTTAATTTGGGGAATTAGTTCTTGTTTTATTTCCTCTATAGCTTTCTGGTGTTGTTCCTTTGCTGCTGTATATGTTAGTTCATTCATTGCAGCTGAGCGACTGTTCTCTGCCCTTCCTGATGGACTCAAGGTCTGGGATTGCATTTTTCCCCTTCTCTTTGTCATTTTGTGTAACACTGACCTTTCACCTTTGGTGTAGAGCTTTGCTGCAGCTATAACCTTAGCTTGTTTTGAGATTCGGGTGCTACTCTATTAAGTTTGAGATTTTCCAGGTATGCCTATCCTGGATCTAGCTGTTGTGTTCAGTTCCTTTTTTGCTGCAGCTCCTTTGGTTCCCCTCTGTTAGTTCCCTGTTCAAGTGAGCACAAACCAAACTGGGATGTAGAGCAAGTAATGAAACTTCCCCATCTTAGCTGGTTTTGGGGCAAGGATCTGAAAACTTACCAAGTTCAGCCCTCCTGTGTCAGGCAGGTCATTCCCCAGCTGGGCGGGCCTGGGATTTGATGGGTCTTCTGGGCTCACAGAACCATAGTGGATGATCTTATTCACTGAGTAGGCTGTACTGGGTTGGCCAGCATGTGCTGTGTCTGGATCTACAGGCCATAACCCAAGAAGGCTGGGAAAGGTGCCTCTGGTGCAGCGGGCCTGGAGCCCTCACTCACAGGACAGACTGTGCTGGGTTTCGGGCCATGGTGTGGGACCGAGGACTGCTGAGAAATGTCCCTCTGGTGTAGCAGGCTTGGCGTTCTCATTCCAGGCCGACCTGCACTGGGTCTGGGGCTGTGGGGTGGGACTGGTAATCACCTGGAAATGTTTCTTTGGCACAGTGTGCCTGGAGCTCTCACCAGGCCATGGGGGGTGGAGTGTAGGAAATATCTCTCTGGCACGGCGGGGCCTGGAGTTCTACACTCACTGAACTTTGATGCCCAGAGAATCGGGGAAATTCCTACTTGTTCACCAGGCTTTAGGGCAGGGGATCCGGGAAGGTGCTGATGAGTGAGTCCTAAGGTTTCAGGCCAGTTACTGGCTTTCAGGACTTGGGGGCAGGGATCCAGGTAGCGCTCATGGGAAGAAGCCAATGGCTCTCCCTCAGACTCATCACACTCTCACTGATCTGGGAAGCCTGGTGATTCATGCAAATTCCCACTCGCTGGGAAAGCTTGGGGCAGGATCCAGGCCGGTCTCTGGCTGGGCGGCATGGGCAGCATTGAGCAGGTTGTTGGCGTGGGTCTTGCTGTCTTGGGAGGTCCGTGGGGCTGGACAGGCATTGGAAAGATCGAGGAGGATGGTGGAGTTGGCCTCGCGGTCTCGGGCCGGTCCGCTCCTGTGTTTGGTGCATAGATATTTAACAGTGTTTCCTTTTCCTCTTGAATTTTTCCCCTAACCAATATATGGTGGCTTTCTTTGTGTTTTTTCATCCTTCTTGCTTTGAAGTTGAGACTGTCTTAGAACAGAATTGCTACTCTTGCTTTTTTCTGAAGTGCTAGGGCATGTAGTATTGGTTTCTATCCTTTGACTTTGAGTCTATGAATGTCTTTTCACTTGTGTTTCTTGTATACAGTATATATTGTTGGACTTTGTTTCCTAATCCACTGTGCCAGTCTGTTTCTCTTAATTGGTGAACTGAATCCATTTACATTGATGGGTATAATTGAAATGTGTTGACTTATGTTTTTCATGATATCTACCTGGTGTTGTTTACTCCTTTGTACCCGGTGTTTAATTTTCTGTGCTGTTTAGTGGGTTCCTTCCTTTCTCATTCATGGAGTTCAGGTCATTTTGGTCTCTCTCTAGAAAATCTTCCAGCAGCCTGTGAAGGGATGGCTTTGTCATCATGAAATTCTTTAGTTGTTCTTTGCCATGGAAGTATTTCACTTCTCCATCAAACTTGAAAGAGAGTTTTGCAGGGTATGATAGTCTGGGCTGGAATTTGTTTTCGAGCAGGACTTAAAGAACTCTGCTCCATGCTCTCCTTGCCTTCATAGTTTGTGTAGAGGATTTGGCTGTAATTCTGATGAGTTTTCCTTTGAATGTGATTGGCTTCTTCTCTCTAGCAACTTTCAATATATTAATCTTGTGTTGGATTTCTGGGATCTTGACTATTATATGTCTCGATGTGTTTTTACTTGGGTTGAAGTTATTTGGTGTTCTGTATTGTTCGGTTATCTGAATGTTCGATTGCTTCCTCATATTTGGGAATTTTTCTACAATTACTTCTGCCCATATTCTTTGTATATCATTTCTATTGACTCCTTCATTCTCATTTATACCAATTAATCTCACATTGTTCATCCTCCTGTCGTCTTGAAGGTGATGGATTATTTTTTCCTGTCTTCTCATTGTTGTTAATAGATCCTTTCTCACCTTTTCACTAGCTGCACTGGCATCTTCAAGATCCAAAACTCTGTCTTCACTTTCACTCAAATGGTTTTGAAGACTCATGATCAATATTTTTAGTTCTTCTATGTCTCTTTGACTCTGTTTCATGCTGTCTATTTCTTTTCTGTATTGCTCGTTCAAGGAATCCATCATATTGCTAATCACCTGAATTTTTTTTATCCATGTCTTCTTTAGAGGTAACTATTAATTTTTTTTCTGCAGTGTTTTTTCGAAGTTGGGTTTCTTCTGTATATTTACGGACATGTTTCTGCATTTTAGATGCTATGGCTTCCAAAAGTTCTTTTTTGATTTCAGAACTTATTTCTGCTCCACTGATTGATAAAGATGTGCAATTGGGAGATAAGAATAATATTGTAGAAAGTCTTAATTAAAGCTATATGGATACAGATGTCTATATCTAGATAGATAGATAGATAGATAGATAGATAGATAGATAGATATAGATACAGATATAGATGTATTTCCTCCCTAAGACTTTCAAGATAGTGGCACAATTCAAATTAACAGTAGGCTAATTTAATTCCATTCCAACACCCATTTGAACATTCCCACTGGGTCTAAAGCATTGAAATTCATGTCTGAGACCCAGGACTAATTTAGTCTGAATAGCATTGAAGGGAACTTAGGAATAGCCTCGCAATTGGGAACCAATTCATGCAGGGCCAACGTGGGACATACAATTGTAGAAGATTAGTAAAATCTGAAAATTGGAAAGACTAATTCTACACATAAAGAATAAAGATGAACAAAAGGTAAGCTCAGCAACTCTTGACATTAAGTAGTCAAACCTAGATGCAGATGTAGGGTAAACACTGTTGGTTAAAAATAGGCAGCATGTGCCAGGGGCGGTGGCACACACCTGTAATCCCAGCACTTGGGAGCGTGAGGCATGAGTATTGTTACAAGTTTGAGACCAGCTTGGGAAACAAAGTGAGTTCAAGGCCAGCTTGAATTGCACAGCGAGTCCCTGTTTCAAAAAAAAAAAAAAAAAAAGGAAAAATAGGCAGCATAACACATTTGGAGGATCACAGAGTAAGAAAGCAAAAGTGTCCTTAGTAAGTCTTAGCTAGCTGTAGGATGTGTGACTGCTCAGTGCCTTAATCTACTTATGCATTAATTTTCTTAATCTCTAAATGAATTAAAAATTATTTATTTGATTTACAAAGAAGATATTGGGAGAATAAAAACATAAATTAAAATGTTTTAAACATGAGAGAATATCTAATGCAAATAATTTCTAATGGATTTTTTAAAAAATTTTATTTTATTGAAGTACAAATATCAATGAGACAGTTTTAAGATATCTTGACAAGATGGATTTGATAAATTAATACATTGCAAATTGTTTTCATAATGCTTTGGTATCATAGAAGGTGCATATATGATACTATACTTACAGACATTATTACAGTGTATGTGTCTTATCAGTAAATAGACTGTAACTGTTTGTGTATCTTATTTTTTATACCTGAATTGCATCAAAGATTCAATAATTAATACTTTCTACCTTGATAGTTTCCTAATGGTTGTCCATAGTACTAGAAGCTGACATTATATCCTGTCCAACCGCCATTAGTACAACTCTTGCCTCTCATAGAATTATGTAGAAGCACGGAATATCTATCCCAACTGCACTGTCCATAGACACACATCATGATTCTTCCTTTCTATACCCATTCCTTTGTCTAGACCTGTCAAAGATGGGCAACCATTGTCATTCAACCAATCTAGGTGCCTGAACTTGATGACACAATCCAACACAGTCCAGCATTCCACAAAAATAGTAAGTTATCTGAAGAAGTTGTCAACCATAGCCATTTACAGCTCAACTTATTATTATGGCCCTGCGTTGTATACCTCATTTTTATACTTTTCTGCTGGATGGTTAAGACGTAGATTAAGCAAGACTTATATACCAACACATGTACTTTTTGTTTCTGATGAGGTCAGTGAAGTCCCCTTAGGGTTTATCTTGTAGTCCTGTGCATTATTCTGTAGTTCCTTTGTCTGTGTCATCCATGTGGATGAGTCATGGCCAATGCTTGACCAGTTTGCGCTCTGTGAGAGCCTGAGAGAAAGTTTACTCTCCATGTGACTCTCCCCAGGCACTCTATAGAACTTCGATCTCTTTGCTCTGTGGCTCCATAATCTCCTTGATCAGAAAATTTGGAGCTCAACTGAGTTTCATGATGTTGCAGTACAGGTTCTCCTATGTCCTGAGTCTTCTCTGACCTTGAAAGGCTAAGGCCAAAATGTTGGCTGGCCTTGTGGCTCTTCTATTTCTCCAATTTTGATCTGTGAACTTAGGCTGTTAACCATTCAGAAGAAAAGCTGACTAGTATCCTGCAGCATATGCCATTCACTTTGCCGTATCTGACTCAATTGTTTTTAGTTGTTGTTGTACGTTTCCATTTGTATTTCTGCTTTTCGCTTCTTATACTAGGGAGACTATATGATATTTGCACATGTGTGTCTGGTTTATTTCACTTATGTGTATATATGCAAGTGACATCCACTTCAATATAAATGCTTCAAGCTTATCATTCTTAATAGCTGAATAATACTCCATTATATAGAAATACCACATCTTTTTCATCCATTCCTCATGTGATGGACATCTTGGTTGTTTCCAAGATTTTGCTATCACAAATTGTGCTGCTATAAACATAGGTACACATATAACACTATTATACTGTATTTTCAGTTCCTCTGGGAAAATTCTCAAGGGGGTTTAATGGATTTTTGAGGTTGAAATAAAGAAATGATTTCCCTGGAACAAGTACCTAAAGCTGTAGTACTTTTTCTAACTACGCTTAGATTTAGGGGAAATAATAAAAGATTATTTTAGGTTTGTATTCTGTTTAGGTATTTTTTTTTCCTGTATGTTTGAACATCACAAAGTCAGCAGTAAAATAAGAATCTGGTAAAATTTTAAATATAATTTTATTAGTGGATGCTATAAATGATTATTGGAGAAACTCTAATGAATACTACTGACACCTTTCTAGGAGAGGAAAAACAGCAGAGAAAATATCTGGCTTTTTCATCAATACAGCATAGATCTCTCACGGTTTGGAATGAATTAATATTTTGAAGATTCAACAGAATGTATTAGGCACTGTGTGAAGTGAAAGTAGAAAAATGAGTACGGGCAAGAGGTTGTTTGTGTACTTTCTATAGTTTCAATTAACATGATATAATGCTGAAGAAGACATTGACTGAATTGTATAGATGTTACGTTTGGAATAAGATTTCCTCATGAAATAGCTGCCGTTGTAATTGTGCTAAATCATTTAGAGTTATTTCTATTAAGTTCATTTATCCAGTAATTCACACGAATCCCCGTTCTCTCCTATGTTAAGTAAGGACAGAATGTTAAGGAATCTCAGTCATTTTTTTTTTTTTTTTTTTACAAAAAGGTAAGGAGAGAATAATACTTCTTTGCATATCTAGGAATAGATGTCATCTCTATTGTTTGACTTAATATAATGTACATTGTTTCCTCTAGTTTCTCTTTTTATTACATCAGATTAGAGAAAAAAATATGAAGTGCAACAGCACAGTGATTAAGTGAAGATGGAAAACAATGTTTTGAGTTTGGGTATTGATAAGACCTGTTGTGAAATGCATACAGACAGACATGAGTTCAGGTAATAGGAAGGATTCAGAGAAAATGGTATAGAGGTTATGGAAAAGTGAAGACTTCAATAGGATTGAAAGCGACCAAAATGATACAGACAAAACAACCAATAGTTGTTTTTCAGAAGTTTAGTGCTCTTTTATGCCATTCACTTTCTGCTAAATATTCAAATATAAGTATTTCTCTGAAATAATAAGTCCCTAAGCCTTTGCAGGCAAAGATGGCATAAAAATTATGAAATATTTAGTATTTATCTTAGGAAACTATTTCTTTTTTTCTCCTGTAATCTTTTACATGCTACAATAGCATGTGAGTTTCTTCATGTTATTTTTTGTTTCCTCAAAATTTGTTCTAAATAAATTATTTGAGGTAATTATTCACTTTGAGATACTCATGACTAGTAAATATTAAAGTTCCTATGGTTTTGTCTTGTGCTTCGCAGTTTTTAGGAGAGAGTAAATTAAATAGATTTCATGTGAGATTCTCACACATTGATACTACTGCAGAAATTCTAAGAAAATATTTGATTAAAAAGGAAAATAGTGTTGCAGTTTAGGACATGTTTTTGATTTGTCCTTGTACAACTTAATTTTCCTGAGGCAGGTATGTTATGTGGAAATTGTGAGTGAAAAATAACTGCTGCCTTGTAGATGTAACTACAGAATTTCATGAAATAATTTTGGTACAATAGAAGTGGTTCATGATATTACATCACTATTATTATACCCCAGTTCATTTGGTCTCTGAGTATTAATAATAACAAGAATATTTGAAGTTTTTGAGTTGGACAATTTATAATAAGGAAGTTTCAGAGCTGATATTAGGGAATCTCACAAGAATGATTTTCCATAGATCTAAAAGGAAGTCAGGGAATTCTAGCCATTCCCTGAGGTGTACTCTTGTTTTGATGGAGAATGGGTAGAGCTGGCTTCTTGTATCCTTCCACTGGTGCTTCCCTCTCCTCAGGGGTCACCTCACTGCTCACATATTGGGCAGTTCTTACTGAGACCAATTTATTTTTGGTTGAAGGCTTTTCTGGCTGGAGCTGTCTTTTGAGAATGTGATTTTTCTCCAGGAGATATAAGTGAGAATATGTACTTCATCCTTTTCATGGAAGACACTAGATTGAGGAAGTCAGCGGCCCTCTGATTTGTACTCCCACTCTTAACAGACAAGCTGGAAAAGAATGGAGGAATGCGGGGATTTTCAGGCTCAGCTATGAAGAACACTACACTTGATGGGTGACCCACTCGCTGTGGAGAGGCCAGGACAATGGAAAGTGTCAGAAGTCAGGAAGCTCTTGGATTATGGGCTTAAGGCCCAGTTGTGCTACCTAGCAGCAGAAATTGCCCGGTAAATCCACTAGCTGAAAATGAATTCTTGCTACAGGCCAAACATATTGACTGGGTTTAAGGAAAACTAGAAAACAAAACACAGTGCCTCCTGTATAAAAAGTTGTTTCTTCTATAAAAACAACATAAGACTGAAAATAGTCAATCCAACTCAAAATCTAAATAGATCATTGAAAACAACTGTTTCTTTAGTAATTCCATAATTATTTTAGATGGTGTTAGTAATCCCACCTTACTCCATCACCCAGAGAAATTTTTTCCTCAGTCCTCATTTATTTTTAAAAGTTTAAATAGTTCTTTTAAAAGTAGATCTCAGTAAAATGAAAGAAATGTTTAATAAGTACCACATATATGAAGTATTATTATTGGAGAATAAATAACTTATCACATTTCTTCATGTTAGATGAAAGGTATAAGGTAAAATCATATAAACTACTAACAGTACCATATAAAATAAACAGATTTTATATTAAATATATTGAAAACATTATTTAATTGTCATTTTTATGTAAAGTGTTTCTTTCCAAACACACAATAGATAGCATTGAAACATACTAATAATTATTGTCAATATCATATATCATGCATTTCAAATAATTATTGTAACAATATAATCTTCATAGTCCTTTATAATTTTAGAGTTACTGAGATGTCCTCTCATTTTCCTTTCTGATCTTAACAAAATATGATCACTTTGTCAGTCTCCTCAGAGAATTTTTGTGATTAGCATTTGGTATTGACTTTGAACATTTGTAAGGCCATATATCCAAGAAAAATAAATCTTTCACAGCAATAATTTACATTTTGAAATTCTAAAATATTTAGACCACAATCTTATCCAGTAATAAGAAAAATCACATTATTCAATGGACTAATATTTAGAAAGGAATATAGATTCTGAAGGCCAGTCACGAGGCAATAGCAACTTTCTCCAGGTAGGGTAGGTGTAAAGGCTGGTTGATGTGAAAAGAGCAGTCTGTCTGCTACAGTACAACATTGAGCACACAGAAGGACTGATGGCCATGTGTTATCTGTAGTCACGGGGAGGGAAAAATATAAGAGCTTTTCAAGAACTGGAGGGAAGAGCTAAGGACAAAAGATCGAGATCAGAGCTTTTGTCTCACAGTAGTACTTGTTTTCATTTATTCACATTCTTCAATAATACAAATAACATAGTTACTTAATGACATGAAAGTGTCTAATATTCCTGTTCATAGAAAATATTTTTAGCTGTGCAAATGAGAACATATTCAATGCCCAATTTTCTTTTAATTTAATCTAATATGGTACCTAATACTTTCTTTTCCTTAAAAAATTATTTGCAGTATGAGCAACAGTATCCATGCAAATAGGCCTGGTCTGTTTAATGATATTTCTGTTAATTTATTCAATAAATATGTGATAAATATTCATCATACATAGATAATAAAATATTTCTTAATGGTACAATAGTGAATCAGTAGATAATAGATTCTTCCTGATGCTTGTTTACTAAGACGGAAGATTTTAAAAATCTAGTAATTGATTGAAAAGTGATAAGTGCCCACATGTTAGTGGTACATAATGATTTGTATTTCTAGTGTTCATGGAATCAGAATGGTCCTTTACAAGTCTGAAGTCTTCATTAGAGTTAGATAAAGTAGGAACAGAAGGCAATTTAATCCATATACATAGTACAAAATACTGTGTTATATACTATCAAAAATATAGTTATGAATAGGATAATTTTATATTTATGGACCTATAATCATAACATTATGTAGCTATAGCTATAACTAGTTTAATAGTAGTAGTGTTTATATAATTTAAGTGTACAGAATATTTTTAACCTGCTAGATAGTATCTTAACTATCTTACATTAATTTCTTTAATCCTCAAGGAATCTTTATATATTAGTACCATTGTTTGCCATTCATAAAGTTGCTATCAGAGAGGTTAAGTAAACTGCTAGTTAATGACAGATGGAGAGAGACAAGCAATTCACCTGGATCCTAAGTCTGCATCTTCAAGAAGCATTTCATTTTAAGAAAAGATAAATGTAAGTGGCTTCGTCCACCACCTTCTTTCTCCAACTGGTGGGAACATCTTTCTGCTCTCTTATGCCTCAGGCCTTCAGTCTTTTAGATACCAAATACCATGCCTTCAATTAAGTTTCAGAGTTCTGATGGAGAGATATTTGAAGTTGATGTTGAAATTGCCACACAGTCTCTGGCAATCAAGAACATGTTGGAAGATTTTGGAATGGATGTTGACCCAGTTCCTGTACCAGATGTTAATGCAGCAGTATTTAAAAAAGGTCATTCAGTGGTGTGCCCACCACAGGGATGACCCTTCTCCTCCTGAGGATGATGAGAACAAAGAAAAGAAGACAGATGACATCCCTGTTTGGACCAAGAATTCCTGAAATTTGACCAAGGAACCCTTTTTGAACTTATTCTGGCAGTGAACTATGTAGACATCAAAGGTTTTCTTGATGTGACATGCAAGACTGTTGCCAATATGTTCAAGGGGAAAATTTCTGAAGATGTTTGCAGAAATTTTAGTATCAAAAATGACTTTACAGAAGAAGAGGAAACCCAGCTACACAAGGAGAACCAGTGGTGTGAAGAGAAATGAAATGTTGTGCCTGACACTAACACTACAAGGATTGTTCCACATACTAGTTGCACCTCTGAGTTTATAATTGTTAATATTAGAAGAACAATAGACAAATACAGCAGCAAAACAATTGTATCAACATAAAATCATTCTCATTGCATGTGTAGTTTGAGTTACAGATTCCAAACCAATGGCTGAATTTCTTCTAGTCTGAGCAAAAGTTACTGGTTTTTGTTACTCTGAATAAAATTGAGCTGTGGGTTCTCTGTAGAAAGTTGACATTTTGAGCTTTTGCTCTTTTTGTAAGGTGATTTTTGCATAGGTTATTTTCCAGGTAACTTTAGTGAGCTTTTCAAAGTTGGCCTTGTAAATAAGACAACTTACAGAAGTGTTCTGCAATAGAATTAACAAAACACTACCTTTATTCAGTAGTTCGAAACTGGTAAAAAGGCTACTTGAAGTAACTGTTCCGAGTGGGGTTGTTTAGAACGTCTTCTTAAACCCTCCTAGAGTCAAGCAGCACCCCTGGTGTGGATCAGCCAGTATGCGGCAGGGCTCCCTTAGTTGGACCTGAGGATGTGTTTGATTTGCTTTCGAATGTTTAATCTCAGCTTTGAATATATCACCTAGAGACTCAATAACTACTGAGTTTGTGGTTTGGGGGAGAAATGTAACTAGGCCATTTGTTAGCTTTTCAATTAAAGACAACACTTAATTCATGATGTCATCTTTCTGTAGTCATTGTTTCTGTGTGGGGAAATCTATGCACACAACTTGCATGTGTAAAGTAATTTAAACTCTAATATTATGTGTGGCAAAACCCCCCAAAATGCATCATGAGTGCAAGATACTTTGAATACAAATGTTATTATATATATATATATATATATATATATATATATATATATATATGTATGATAAATGTATATAATTTTTTCTTTGTTAGAACAAGGGATTGAACTCAGACCCTTGCATTTGCCAGGCAAGTGCTTATTCTCCTGAGCCATCTCCCTGGCCCTGAGTGTATATAATTCTATACATGCAAATAATAGCAATATAAAACACTCAGGCAAATACTTTGGGCTTTTAATTTTTCTCTTTAGTCTCTCATTGGTAGACATGCTTAAAACATATACAAAGTCTTTCCCTAAATCAAGGTATGTTCTTTGACTAAAAGAAGACCCATAACATCATGATACCTGCTACATAGGTTGCCAATACAAAGAGTTGCAAAGAAATATAAAAATTCATGTTTCTCCTGGTGAAAGCTAATTCCTCCTTCTACACAAATATGGGCACAAGGTGTCCTGCTAGCTGGGTACATGGTGTCCTGCTGGCTGGGTACAGGGTGTCCTGCTGGCTGGGTACACGGTGTCCTGCTGGCTGGGTACAGGGTGTCCTGCTGGCTGGGTACAGGGTGTCCTGCTGGCTGGGTACAGGGTGTCCTGCTGGCTGGGTACACGGTGTCCTGCTGGCTGGGTACATGGTGTCCTGCTGGCTGGGTACAGGGTGTCCTGCTGGCTGGGTACACGGTGTCCTGCTGGCTGGGTACACGGTGTCCTGCTGGCTGGGTACACGGTGTCCTGCTGGCTGGGTACACGGTGTCCTGCTGGCTGGGTACAGGGTGTCCTGCTGGCTGGGTATACGGTGTCTTGCTGAGTGCATCTGTCTTTGCTGAGGACAGTTAGAAAACAGCTTCTGTATGAACTAGTTCTGAATCTGTGGAAGAGCTTGAACATCAGTAGCTGCCGTTCATACTGCCTGAAGCAAAACAGTTCTCCTCATGTGCCTAGTCTTACGTGTTCTGCGTGTCAATTTTCAGTAATGCTAACTTACTATGAATTGTATACTGCTGAAATTTAGGCGGAGTGGCTCATAATGACTCAACATTTTAATGATGACTACAAAGGCCTATAAGGAGAACTTCCAGTATAATTTTCAATTATGTTAAACTGTTTCTCTAATCACTGTTCTTAAACGTGTTATGCATCTGGAAATACAAGTTATTTGGTGAATGTGATCTCAATAGAAAGCTTTAATGCTTTATATCAAATGAAAACTAATTTATCTAAACCATCTATGCTGCACATTAATATTAATCAATTATATTAAATCAAGGCACTATGAATATGTTAATTGCTTTCATTAAAAATTGATTCCGTTAATTACTTTCTAGGCAAATATTCTTTATTAACTCAAGTATTTGCAACATTCAAATTCAATAGGTAATGGGATGTCAAATTTTGTTACATTATAATTTTTTAAAATCTGTTTTACAAAGTTAAAATATGTTTATAAAATCCAGAATTGAATATGATTTTGGTTTGAGTGATGTCATAAATTTTATTGAATAAAAATAAAATCTCTTGTTTCCATTGTTTGATAGACAATCTTTGTGAGTATGACGCTTTCTGTCTTCCAAAGAAAAGCCCTCTCATCAGTTTTGACTGCTGTACATACACATCTGCACTGTTTCAGTTTTGCTGAGTATTAAGTTCATCAGGAGTGAAGGCTCAGGATATGTACAGGTTATAGTACCTCTAAAGTTTTTCAGTGCATGAGTGACAAACTTCTATGAAATTTCTTAGTTGTTCCAAAGTGGGACTTTTATGAGGAAAATAGGCATCATGAGATGTGAAAGAGAAAGTTCATAGAGAACCTATTTTCTAACTGTTCTCAGGCTTGAAAAGTGACATGTTAATATTTTAAAGAATTATATTTTTGAAAGTTATAATTGTCTGTGATTATGAGGAATACGGTGCTCTTACAAGGTGTGTATATGATGTGTTATGAGTCCATTTAACTAATTGCTATATCCATCACCTTAAATATTTGACCCTGAGTGTGTTTTTCATGGTCATCCTTGTTGTCATAAGTGGCAAAAGTAGGGCCAGCCAGATAGCTCAGTAGATTAAAGGTCCTGCTTAGGCAGACACAGGGGCTGGAGGTTCAATTCCTAGCCTGCAGTACCAGACCCATGCCAGGGGTGCTCTGAGACCACAAATGAGACTGGGAGTGGTGGTGTGCTCCTGTAATCCCAGCTCTTGGAAGGCTGAGACCAAGAGGATCACCATGAGTCCAATCTGTGTAGTGAGACCTTGCAGATTGTGGACTAAATTCTAAATAACTAAATAGCCAAAGTTTCTTTCTTTTAAAAAGTTGAACTATCAAATCCATCTTGTCAAGGTATCTTAAAAAAAAAGTTGAACTATTTTGTTGTATATAAATACTACATCTTTTTAAAAGAGCTTATGTTGATTTCATCCTGTGGTTATTATAAATAATGTGAAATGAACCTGAGAGCATAGATATGTTTTTAGCACACTGACTTCATTTTTTAAGGCATATACCCATTTGGGGGATCACTGGGATTATGTGGTAATTCTTTTAGCTTTTTGAGAAAGTTTGACACAATTTTCCACTAGGGTGTTACTAATTTACATTCACATTAACCAAGGTGTAAGCTTTCCCTTTCCTTCTCATCCTCATTAAAATCTTTTTTCTTTTTGATGCTACTCATTTTTATAGTTGTGAGGTGATTTTTATGATTTTCCTTTGAGTTTCCTTAATGATAATTGATGATGGACATTTTTTCATGTTGACCACTTGCATATTTCCTTTAGAGGAAATGTATTCAGAATGTCTCCCCATTTTTCATCAAGATAGTTGTTTTTCTGTTCCTGGAGATTTGGACTTCCTTAAATATTTGAGATACTTGCTACTTATTAGATATATTACCTGTGAAAATTTATTTTGTTTAATCTTTATTTTGTGAAACTTTCTCTTTGTAAAAAAGTCTTTTTTGTGAACATACATACAAATTTATTGTCTTGTTTGATATTCTCCTGCTCTTTTTACATTTTTTAGAATTTCTTAGAATGATTTGCACAATTGCATTCATGTGGTGAGTTGGTATCTGTAAATAATATACATGTATTCTTTACTTAATCCCTTCCTTTTGCCTTGCCTTCCTTCTCTGTATCATTTTCATATGAAATAATCTAACTTCTCTATCTTTTACTTTTGCTGTGCGAATCTTTGAGCTGAAGTCCAAAAGAAATCATCGCTCAGAACAATGTTGTGTAACTTTCCTCCCCAAATTTCAAGTCTCATTTTTAGGTTTCCCATTTTGAGTTCTTTTAATATGTTATGAGATAAGGGTCTAACATGATTTTTGCACATGTACAAATCCAGTACTGGTTACCAAAGAGACTGTTCTTCCATGATATGTTCTTGGCATTTTTTGTGCAAACATTTGACTATAAATGTCTAGTCTAATCTGGGGCTTCCTATTTCCACTTCTGTAAATATTACCATTAGTATTTTGATTGAAATTGTATCTGTAAATAAGTTTGAGTATTTTAGACTTTTTTTTATAATATTAAATTTTCCTATCCAAGTATATAGGATAGGAAAATTTTCTACTTTCTGTGATTTCTTTCATTTGTATCATTCATGTTTTATAGTTTTCATTACACTGCATTTTTAGTTCCTTGGTTAAATTTACTCTGAAGCAAGTCTCACATTGGAAGCACATAGTTGGGTTTTTTTTTTTTTTTTTGGTCTTTTTGAGACAGGGTCTCACTATGCAGTTCAGGCTGGCCTTAAGCTCAGTTTGTAGCTCAGGCTGGTCTCGAACTCACAACAATCCTCCTGCCTCAGCCTCCCGAGTGCTGGGATTACAGGCCTGCGCCACCACGCCCGGCTATAGTTGGGTTTTTGTAGAAACTGAGAAATTTGACAAAGAAACAGAACACGTGAAAACATAGTTGGGTTTTATGTTTTCACGTGTTCTGTTTCTTTGTCAAATTTCTCAGTTTCTACACATATTGTTTTCAAATTTCACTTAATTTTCTATGCATATATTCTCCTAGATTACTGAATGCTAAGAAGACTATTCTGAATCTCTTTTTGGTCATCTCATAGATCTGCATTTCTTTAAGTTATTGCTTTTGTCTTATTTGTTTTGGATCAGTCATGATCTGATTTTTTGGATTCCTTGCCTCTTTAGACTGATGTCTGAAGAAACGGTTCCTTTTCCCCCTATTTACAAGTCTCTTTTAGCAGTTCCATACTTTTGCTATGAAGTGTAGCCTGTGATTCTGTTTCACCTGCTGGTAAGACTGGGACAAACAGAGCTGACTGTTGGGATCTGACTTGCTGGCCACTGAGAGCAGGCAGGGCTTCTAAGCCATTCACTGCCCACAGCAGTCTGGTGGAGATGCGGCTGGCACTGAGATGTAATGGGTTGGAGCAAAGTGTGTCTGTCCATCTAGGCTGGAGGACACCAGTAGCTGAGTTCTGCAATTTGAGCAGAGGTACATGTATGATCCTGAGTTCAGATGGAAACAGTGCTCAGAATGGTCTGCCACCTGTCATGCCCAGTTGAAAGGCAAAACTGGGGATTTTTTTTTTTGCCTAAGTGGAGACTTGGCACAGGTCTTGAGACCTAGGCGGGATAGTATTTAAATTCTCAGATGGGGTGGTCCAGCCCTCATACTGAGCCTACCTGTGTCACGATGACCTTGTATTTCTCTGAGTGGTCTCTGAGGTGGGCTCGGAGGTAAAACGGAGCCCACTGTGTTTTGCTGAGATGTAGTAGACACTTCCCTCAGTGAAGATTTCAGGTGGCATGCTTGGATAGACAGGCAGGCTAGCTTACTAGGCACTCAGAAAAATTTATCTTCCTCCTATGCTTCTGAGAGTGACCAGTGTGCAGCTTTAAGGGTGGACTAAAATTAGGCTTAGTTGCCTGTGAGGGTGGTGACACAGAATCCATAGCTGGCTATTGTGAGCAGTGGCTGCTTAGTTTGTTTTCATCTGACCCAAGGAGAACTTGCCATAATTTTGTTTCCAAAGGTATTCTCCATGTGGTGAGACAGTTGGCTCCCTTACGATACTTACTTTGGAATCTGGGGAAGCAAGATTTCTATTGCAGGTAGTTTTCTTCCCATTGTAGAACACAGAGGAATTCTCTCCACGTGGCACTGTGACAACCAGAGTATGGGGGGAGAAATGATGCTTGAGACTTTTCTTCTTACCCTTAAAATACATTTGATTCAGTTCTGTGTTCTACTTGGTTGTCTTAGGCTTAATTCTAACTTATAGGTTTCTTACCAACACATTATGTGCATGGATAGTTGCTATGTACACCTTTGATGGAGAGGGGTACAAAGAGAAGCCCAGGACCTCCTTATTCCATCATCTCACTGACATTGATCCCTGTTAGGAAAGTTAATAGAAACTTGTCTACTAGGTTGATTACTGAATGTCATTTAACACTAATAAATATAGAATAAATTATATTAGGTTTATAAATGGGAATTTGGGTCAAAGGGAAAAGGGGAGAAAAGTGAAAAAGTTACTTTCATAAATTTTTATATTATATAGCTACCTTTTTCTTTGAAAGACAAAACCAGAAAAAAAAACAAAACAACCTACGGTTTCCATTTCTTTAATGCTATTTCTTCATAACTTTTTTGATCAAATAGTGTAGCTTTATTTATTTATTCATTTACATATAGTAATCACTTGTTTTATAGTCCTGGGTATTGAACAGAGGGTCTTATCACTGAGCGATAGCATAAGCCCTGCTTTATCTTTTTCACATAGGCTCTTGCTAATTTGCTAAGTTGCTCATACTGGGCTTGAACTTAGAACTCTCCTATTTCAGCCTCGCAGAATGCTGGGATTACAGGTTATGCCTGGTTTAGTTTCATTTCTAACTGGTTTGCTTATGTATTTTAGAGTATCAGTAGTTATCATGCATTAAACTGAGATTACTGACAAATTTTGACATCCATCGATTCATAATACTGTCAGCACAATCAAGATAAAGAGAATATTGAATATCTGTCACCTCAGAAGGTGCCTTCTGCCCTTGGAAATCTCTTAGACTTGATCTTGCCTGCCACTCAATTTATATGTAGCATACACTATTTTTAGGGATTATGTATTCATTTCACTCTGAATAAATACTTCAATATTTATTATTGTTGTAGGATGCTATCAATGGTTCCTTCTTTTTCATTATTGTGTAGATTTTTCTTTGCATGGATAAACCATTAACAGATATTTGAATATTTTCTTGTTTTCAGCTATTAAAAAGAAGGCTGCTATGAATATTGAGATATAAGTCTTTATGTGGACAAGTGTTTTAACTTCTCCTGGATAGTAGGAATGGAATGACTGGGTCATAAGGGCTTACAGGAAGTATTTTAAGGAGCTGTAAAATTTTTGCCCCAAGTGGCTGTGTCCTTTTGCTTTCATGTCAGACCTGTGTGTAGATGCCGGTTACTCCATTTGCTCTCCAGCACAGTCACGTATATAGTCACTTAAAAAATTCTAATTGGTAAGTATTGGGAGTTGTTGTCATTTTAATTTGTATTTTTCTAGGGATCAGAAATGTTTTACACTTATTTTTATTTTTGTATTTTTGCCATTCATATATCGTCTTTAAAAAGAATTATCTGTTCTTTTTTTCCACTGTGATTTCAGTTGACAGGTTTATTTTCTTGTTATTAACATATTGAAATTATTTATTACAACTTCTCTTCCAAAAATTTCAGTCCATAATTTGTATAACTTTAGTTTTTTCCTGTGAATCAAACTCATGACCCCATGTTTGCCTGGTTGGTGTGTGCAGTTGAGCTGTGCCTCTGGCACTTAGGTTATTATTATTATTATTATTTTTACTAACAAGACAGTTTAGAACTTCCAACTTTCACACTCTTTTTTAAAAATTTACTTCTTCATTTTGTAGTACCAGGGATCAAACTCAGGACCTTCTGCTTGCCAGGATAGCACTTATTCCACTGAGCTATCTCCCTGGCCCCAACTTTCACATTCTACTATCACACAAACTTCAGTTATTTTCATTGGAAATGCAAAAACATTTCAAGACCTCAAAACACTAATAAACATTGAATAAAACTGTACATTATACAGAAAAAAAAGCCCTTCTTGACAGTCCAAGCGATTCAGGTCCTTCTAAGAAAACCAAGGTGTTATGAGATATTTCTTAGCAATTGTCCTGTTGCTCCCTGGGGTCTGCCACATGTCTAATTTCCTAGTACCAACACTTTTATGTAATTTATATTTTAGTTCCTTATTTAGTTCCTTAACAATGTCTTTTGAAGAACAGATAATTTAGCATTGATAAATACATAATATAATTTATTTACTTTTATGATAATTGGTCATTCCTAAGATATTTTTTCTTACCCAAGTTCATAGCATAGACTATATCTCTGCTTGTCCCTCTTTAGAACTTTTAAATAATTCAGCTTAACTCACAGAAAATTAATGAAAATAAATTATCATGGTAGAAAAGTGAAGGAGTTTGTATCTGGCTAAGACTTTGAAGGACAAAGGACAATTGTCCTGGGTTATGCAAAAAAACCTGGCTCAAGATGATCCATGCCAGTGCTCTGAGTTTATGTCAAGGTGCTCCAAAAAGGTCTCTTTTGACTGCTTGGTGCTCTTTTTTTTTTTTTTTTTTTTTCATTTATTTTTATTTTACTAAAATACAAATGTCAATCAGACAGTTTCAAGACACCTTAACCATACAGATTCGATGAATTAATACATTGCAAACTGTTTTCATAACTTTTTGGTATTGTACAAGGTGCATACATGATATTATATTTACAGATATTATTTTAGCAGATATCTCTTATCAGTGAATTAAGAGTAGTTAATTACTTATCTTATTTTTTTATACCTTATTTTTTATATTTTAGCAGATATCTCTTATCAGTGAATTAAGAGTAGTTGCTTACTTATCTTATTTTTTTATACCTGAATTATATCAAAAATTCAATAATTATTTACCTAGTGGATGACCATAGTACTAAAAGCTGACATAATATCCTGTCCAACCACCATTAGTGCAGATCTTGCCTCTCATAGAATTATGTAGAAGCACAGCGTTATCTATCCCAACTGTACTGTCTATACACACACATCATGATTTTTTTCTTTCTACAA
>PVKA01026970.1:0-31038 GCA_004027165.1 Ctenomys sociabilis
AGTTTGTGGGTTGTCTTTTCACTCTGTTGACAATTTCTTTTGACATGCAGAAGCTCTTTAGGAAAAGTTGATCCCATTTGTTGATTCTTTCAAGAGCTTCCCGTGCGAATATATGTTTGTTCATGAACTCTTTACCTACCCCTATGTCTTCAAGAGTTCCTCCTACTTTCTCTTCCAGGAGATTGAGTGTTTCTGTTTAGGCAGCCTAGAGAAGATTCTGGAATTTGCTACTTAGTACATGCAGGGACAGAAAAAATTGTTCACATATTTTAGCCAGAATATGTACAATGGATACCAGTGACTTAATGAAAGATCACTCACTTCTCGTGACCAGTCTCTTAAGTAGCATAGTTTTGATACTGGTCAAAGATAAAATATGCTCAACATTCACTTTGGGAGTTGTGATATCTAGTTGCAGTGCCACTTGACTGTCTCTGGAGCTGCCATATCCTTAGACAATGATTGGTCCTGGAGACAATTTTTAAACTAAATATTACACACATGTATAGCACTTATTATGAGGTATTATAAATTAGTTACCTATGTCATAGCTCAATGTATAGTCATCTACTTTACTTGATCATGAAAATGAAGTATTGTTTCATATCAGGCTTATATCAGGGATGAGAGATAAAGTTACTAGCTATGTATATACTGGTTCATAAATTGTAGGAGTAAGGGAAGAATACAGTATATTCAGCCCAAATCTGCCACTGAAGTTCATCATTTAAGGATGGATAACAATTATCTCAGTGGAAAGGTTAGTGATATTTGACAGACCACTTCCTTCAAGTTCATTACCTAGAATAAGAAAAAGCTTGAGACTGTGTTTGCTCGTGGGGGGTGTATATAAGATAAATTGAGAAATGAATATTGACTGTGACCTCTAAGATGACAGACTCATCTTCTAAAAGTTGTTGTGGAAACTTTGCCTTCTGAGTGATCTGCTGTCACTTTTGGTCTTTCAGCAAGCACTAAAACAAGTGTGAAAGATTAGCAGTTTTGATCTAACAAATAGTCTCCCTGTGCCTTGAGTAAATGTGGAAATCTTCTTGCAAACAGGATCTTCCAGCTGAGTTTGACAAGGAGGTTTTTCATGGGGCTATATTTTAGATAGGATGTGTGTCTTTCTTCTTGTCTAACAAGCTCTACCTCTTTTCAAATGAGCAGTATATGCCCACTGGACTCTTTAGGTATTTCCTAATGAAGTAAAAAAAAAAAATTCTTATCCTCTTAACAAGTCTTCACTCATTGTGTATTTCTGGATTTAATTACATTAATTTATTTTGATCACTTTGAAGTAACATAGCTGGATATTAGGTGCTTGAGAACCATAGAAAAATAACATTTAATAATTTCTGTACTATTACAATGTATTCTATCAACTGGTTTTGAGAATTTTTTTTTTTTTTTTTTTTTTTTTGGCAGAACCAGGGATTGAACTCAGGCCCTTGCACTTGCCAGGGAAGGGCTCATTCCACTGAGCTATCTCTCTGACCCACGGTTTCAGGAATTCTTTCATAGCTCCATTTTTTTTCAGATCAGTTTCTTTATTAGCAATGCTTGTAGAACATAATGTTGGCAATGTTTTGGGGGAGTTGGTACATGTACATAATACATCTTTGCATACAGTAGTTTTAATTTCCTAACCTTTTTTCTTGCTTATTCAATAGCATAAGTATTTTTCCATGTTGCTCCAGAGTTTTCTTAACTCATTTTAAACATTGTTCAGTCCTCTGAGTGCATACACTGTTTAATTTATATACCCATTTCTTGTTATTGATTATTTAAGGGTCTTTCCAGTTTTCCCTATTAAAAATAGTGCTTCAGGGATTATATTTGTACATAGAAGTTGCTTTTCTTTCTCAGATACAGAATTATATCCTTGGGCTCAGTTCCCAGAAGTGAATTATTGAGTTAAAGTATATGAATATTTCCATGGTTCTGCAAGCACACTGCCAAATTACTTCCAAAATATTCATTACAATTAAGAGGCAGGAAGAAAGTTTTCCCCAACCCCTCCAGAAATACTGTATTTTTGGATTTTCTCTCCTTTAACTACTGATTTTTTAATGAGAAAAAACTGTTTAATTGTTTGGATTTGGATTACTTTGTTCATCAGTGCCACTTACAAATACACACTACCCAGTTTCAATTTCTATACACCTGGTGCTCTTTTGTTTGTGTGAAGACTTCTAAATGGTACTGAGCTGAAAATTTAGGCACAGAGTAATCTGTTATATATATATATATATATATTTGGCATATATATATATATATATATATATATATATATATATATATATATATATATATATGCCAAATGTGGACACTTTCAGAAGGGGACAATTCAAAGCTCACTTCTGTTATGAACAGGATATTAGGAACTTACCAGTTACAGAGGCCAAGAAGAGTATGGAGATAAGAGTCTGCAGAGAACAGTTGTGCTTGGTTGGAATACACATCCCAGTGGGAAAGAAAGTCTTGGAAAGAGTTAGGTATGAGCTACTGTTTAAAGCTGCAGGTTCACCTTTAATTTGTGTTGGTAGCAGAAACTCAGAAATTCATGTACTACTTAAGTTGCCCACTGAACATCCAGGTCCAATGTTGAATAGTGAAGCACAAATGTTACCTCTGTTGCTGAACTGTAGGACCTGTCATCAGGTGCCAATGGCTTAGTTGAACACACTGATATCCTTAGAATTAAAGCCATAGAGAGTACCAGCTTCTGCTTTAAGTTTTCAGAAATTACCACAGTGCTTGTCACATGGTACAAACTCAACATGGATTTGTCAAATTAATTAGCAGGTCAACTTGTAGCTAGTTGGGTGAATAACTTGTGCACAAAGTTAACTATCCTGAAGCTGGATACATGTGAAGGGTAAGAGGAAACCAACTATGTTAAGATTAAACAAGTTTATCTTTCTTTATAGTTAAGTAATATTCCACTGTATGAAAAATAACACACTTTTTTAAAACTATTCCTCAGTAGTGTGATCTTGGGTGAAACACTTTTCTGTTGCCCAGGCACTCTGTGTAGTACATGATAGCTGAAGTCTATAGTTCCAGGGTGTCCATCAGCTGAGGTCACAAGTTCTGCAATGAAGGAAAAACAGATTGAATGATATGCACAGTGACAGTTCAGTAGGCAACCCTTCCTCTCCCTTCTTACTTCTCAGCAGGAATGCCATCTATACTTGTGGGATTAATTGGAAGAGCCAACATATTATTTTGAAGCCATAAATCCAAGCAGACTACAGTCAGCAGAGTTATACAGACAGCTTAAATAAAACTTCATACTTTGTAGATGGGTCAACTGAGGTCCAGAGAATTCCCATGTGAATTCCATGGCATGAATTAGAAGGAAAATCAGAACCTGTACCTCCAAATATCCTATTCTCTAGCCCTAAACTTTTCTTTCTGAGACCCATAAGACAGACCAAGAAGTGATGAGTTTGCCCCAGGTGACATCTCTTCACACTGTTTTGCCTGTATTCCTCTGCAAACTTGATTTATCACCTGCCTTGGCCTCAGTGTCCACAGTACCTCCAGTGAGAATCATGAGATGCGATGTACAGAACAATCTTACTCATTTATATTCCAAACAAAAGGAGTCTAGCTTGGTTATCTCAAGAGAATTTTGTATTTGTGATTCTCTCTGATTGTACCCTGTAACCCTCAGCTCTGCAATTGATGATCCCACTGATGAAAGAATGTGTATCTTTGTACCTCCATTTCCCCATCTGCCAAATGTGGAATCTGGACTAGAAGCTCCAGTGGTAAAATGGTACATGCTCTTATCTTCTTGGGAGCAGTCTTTGTTTGTCATACTTCAGTTAGAATGAAGGTCTGACTTGCTCTGTGGAGGGCATGATGTCAGGCAGTTGTTTCAGAACTAACACAAAGAATGTGATGGCTACACAGCCAGCCTCGCTATTTTGGGGTCCACATCCCGAAGGAACATCTCAGAGTGAGAGCTGCAAAAGTAACAAAGACCATTCACAATATCACAACTTTTGGATTTTACTTATTCTTTCAGGTTCTCATACTATGGAGACAATACAGTGTTTACACATGTGGGTGTGATTTATTGCACTTAGGAGCATGGTCTCTAGTTGCATCTATTTACCTAAAAAAGCCTTAAGTTTATCTTTCTTTATAGTTAAGTAATACTCCACTGCATGAAAAGTAACACACTTTTTTATCCATTCCTCAGTTGATGGGTGTTTTAGGTTGTTTTATGCCAAATTGCACTGCTATAAATATGGGTGTGCATATATCTGTGTGAAATGATGTTTTCAGTTCTGGAAAAATACTCAGGAGGGAAATAGCTGGACTGAATGTGATCTCCAATCCTAGCTTTTTGAGGAACCTCTACGCTGATTTCCATAGTGGTTGTACCAGTCTACACTCCCACCAACAGTGGAGAAGGGTTCTATTTAAAGGGAAGGAACAACTAGATGAAGGAAAGGAGAGAAGAAGGAAAGAAGAAGAAAAAGATGTATGTGTATATACACAGTATAGCTTGGATAATTACACTTCTGATTTATACTGGTTTATTGAGAGAAATACTTAATGCTTAACTTTTTTTCATCTTTTTAAAACATTTTGACCATTTTATAACCAATTTTTCATGCTTATATCTGACAGTCTGAACAACTAATTTGAAAACAATTATATGCAATATAATAACTATTATTGAATTCCTGTCATGTTGTTTAGTGAAACTCTGTATCATTTCTATTTCTTACTGTTTTTGATTCTCTCTCTCTCTCTCTCTCTCTCTCTCTCTCTCTCTCTCTCTCTCTCTCTCTCTGTTTGTATCAGGGGTCAAACTCAAGACCTGCTTTCTAGGAAGGTACTTGAGCCACTGAATTTCCCCAGCCTTATTTTTTATTCTGTAAACAATTAGAAAGAGGATAAAAAAGGAAAAGACACCAGCTCACGTAACATGTTCTTGTTCTAGGCACAGCAAATGGACAGGAGTTCTCTTGGAAGAGGTGGTCCCAGTTTAAGGAACTGTGCACTGGTGCAGGTAGACAAAAAAAAAACCCAAAACTAAAGAGTGCCATAAAAATATAACTCTGTGACTCCATTGAGGCTGATGCCACAGGCAGCAAACTGCTTGTTAATAAGGTTAGAAATTTCATGCCATGAGTCTCTTGTTTGTCTAGGAAGATACATCCTGCCTGAAAATAGTTACTGGTGAAGGAATATTCAATGATATGAAGAATAAGATTTTCCAGGTGCTCAGTGTCTAACTCAGTAAAAAGAAGCTAAGAGAAGGAAGTTCTAGTGAGATGAAAGGAGCATTGTCTTTGGGGTCAAGACAAACAAACTTTTGACCTAAGTGTTTGCTGGACCTTTGTCAGGATGATCCACTTAATGCCTGTAGTTTCCCAGCTTGAAGTTAGGAATGATACCTCTGAGAGGCATACTGAGAGTTAAATTCAATGTGTGAAAATGCACAGAGTAGTTAGAATCTGGTAAATGTGCCCTAAACATTTAGGAGAAATAAAGTGTGAGCTTTGAATGAATTGTAGTTATGACCCATGCTTCTGCTGTGAGCAGTCATGTATCATCAGAAGGGCAGTAACACTAAGTGCAGTCCGTGTATAAGTCTTAATTTACATTTATTATTATGCACACTTTGTGGAGTAATGGTCTCTATGCTGGAGATTTTACTGCTAGTAGTTGGACCAGTTGCCTTGTGTGTACTAGGTAATGCTCTACTACTGAGCTCCATTTCAAATGTTGACAAACCAAACAACCTATCATCCTAAAGACTGGACATGGTGACTGGAGAAATCCATACCTTTCAAGCTAAGGAATGCACATCTTAAGAAGTAAGATGGGATCTCAAATGCCAGATTGTTAAACTTTGCTACATTTTCAAGGAAAATTACTCTTTTAACCAGGTAGTTATAATCTCCACTGAGAATAACAATTCATGTTGTAAGACATTGCCCAATTATATGGAGCTTACAGATCATGAATGTGGTTTATTGTCAATATGTTTAGGGCAAAGACACAACTAACCATAGGTAATAAAAGCACCCTTTAAAAATATTTTGAATCATTAATTAGGCCCCTTGGTAGGAGCACAGATTCTTATTTGTGTATTTGAGAGTGTAACTGTGTTTGTGTAGAATCTAAGGATAGGACTCTCTCCAGCTTATTCTATAAACCCCAGGAAGTTTTATGGAACTTGGATCAGAGAAGTTGCTCAGTATATACTTGTGGAATGCTCATTCCATACATGAATTGAAAATCAATCTATTTGTTCATCAACTTAGTAAGTGTGGACTGCGATCTTCCACCTATTAAGCCCTTGGGAGTATATAACATTTAATCCAGTGTGGATTGCACATGATCTATTAGAGAAGTGAATGCATACCAAGTGAAGGGAGGAGAACAAAGAGACCTAGGAGAAGAGCTGACACATTTATATCAGAAGAAGAGTTGTCTTTGGATGGGATAAGGAAAGGTAGCACTGTGGCAATTGAACTGGATTGCAATATATACATGAAGCATTGTTGATTGGTAATTTTGCTATGATGCTTCATAAATTCTGACCAAAACACAGTCACATAAGTACATAAACTTCCTTTTTGTAAGAGAACATAGCTTAGAGATGTTAAGCAACTTGTCCAAGAACATGGAATGGATGCAATTCAAATGGAGATTGATCTCTCTCCTTTGTAAATATTCCTCTTAGTGTTTTATTTTGTCCATTTATTTTGATTGGATAATGTAAAAATGGAAAGTGAGAATAGACCAAAGCAGAGAGGCAAGAACATCAAGATTCTTTTGTTGATGGGAACACTGGCATTTAAGTCTGAGCATGTGGTACAGTAGGGCATGCCGGTCAAGAGAAGATATCTGAAGGCAAGCTGGAGAGTTTGAAATCAAAGCTTTAGAAATAAGGAGTCACTTGTACTTGGGAAATAATGACCATAACTGTGTTACAGTAAACTCACTCAACAGAGAGATTGATTTGAAGTGTGTACATATGATTTATACAGGACAGAAAGAGGCCTAGAAAAGAGGAGTAAGGAGAACTGAGAACAAGGGGACAAATGGCTTCCTACGTAGGAGAAGATTGGATTAGAGTAGGATGAGGACTTCTCACTGGGGCCAGGGGACATGTAGGTATGGTTCCTAGTAGGCTAAAGATTATTACATGACATCAATTCCATTAACTTAGATTTGCAGATAACAGGAAAGGTGAGGAGGCAAACACACAACACACACACACACACACTCAAAACTCTCACTTGCCTATAAATATAATGGTCTTACGGGTATGACACACATGTACACACCTTCAGAAAGCTCACTCATTATAATAACAGATTCCCAGACACTTGATTAGACATTACCTATGGGTATGTATATGGGGCCATAACTTAAAGAGGTTAGTACTTGATTTGGTGGACTGGATGAAGTGATCAGCCCTTCCCAGTGTGCGTGGGCAGCATCCAGTGTTTTTGAATTGGACAAAAGATGGAATAAGACTGAACTTCCCCTCTCTCTGCTTGACAACTTGAACTGAGACTGTGGTATTCTCCTATCCTCAGTTGGTGCTGTTTTCCATGCATTTGAACTTGGGATGGAATTTATACTAGAACCTTAAATGATGTCATTAGCTCTCCTGAATCTTCACTTTAAATGAGGCTTCTTGTATTCATAATTACATTAATTAATGCTTTGATGTTATTGCATAAAATATATCTTTGTTTTTTCTAGGGGTTCAGTTTCCCTGGAGAACCTTAATACAAGTGTGTGTGTGTGTGTGTGTGTGTGTGTGTGTGTGTGTGTGTGTGTGTGTGTGCATTACATGAGGAACACTGTCTTAGTCAATTTCCTCTAATTGCTGGGACAAAATACCTGACACCCAAAATTAAGGAAGGAAAGGTTTATTTAGCTCACAATTAGTGGAGACTTCAGCCCACATTTGGCTCGCTCTAAGGCAGAACAGCACACATGGCAGTGGGCAGCCATTCATGGTGGCAGAAAAGTAGCAAACAATAAAATGGGGAACAGCAGCTGTGACAGCTAGCTAGCCCCTCCATTCCTTGCATTTGTATGCAGTTTATCTGGCCCAGGTTAGGTGGCACTCATGCCCATAATCCCAGCGTTGGATTGAGAACTAGCAAGGAACTCTAGAAGCCATCAATGACCATATGGGGACCACTAGGCACAAACTGTAACAGACACTGTGCTTGGTACTGAGAAATACAATAGTGATAATAAAAGCATTGTTCTTGTTTTTGTATAGCAAAAAATGAACTGTAAATAATGTCATAGATTCTTTAGAGAAAAGAGATATCATCATTTTCTGGATAATAGCAGTACATAGTCAGAGGGAGACATTTTTCAGGAAAATAGCTTTGAAGGTCACTGTGAGAGATGAAAATTATCTACTTGAACAAAGAACAGGAGAAAAAGAATTCAAGTTAGTTCAAATAGGAATAGTTTGAGATATATTTAAGAGACAAAGTTCATGGTGATTGGAGTATCAAATAAGTGGCTCTTTAAAAAAAAACAATTCTGAAAGAATTTATTTCAGAACATTTGCAAATTCACAGAATAACTGAGAAGGGACAGGAGATTCTCAAAATATCTTTTGGTTTACATATCCTTAGCCTCTCTTCCATTGTCCCTTAAAGAGATACATATGTCATCATTGTTGGATTACACTGATGTCATTATTGGGCAATGCAGAGCATATCATTTGAAGTAAGATGCACATGATGCTTTGCAAAAATATTATCTTGGTTACTTTTCTCTCATTGCTAGGACTAAATACCCAACACCCAAAATTAAAGAAAGAAAGGTTTATTTAGCTCACAGTTTCTGGGGTTTTAGTACATACTTAGCTGGCTCCAAGGCAGAATGGCACAGGACTAAGTGCAGCCATTCGTGACAGTGAAAAAACAGCAAAGAGCGAAGGAAAGCACAGCAGCTATGGCTACTAGCAAGCCTGCCTCCCTCCTTTATATTGTATTCATGTTATTGGCTGCTGGGCAGGTGTAGCACTGACACCCATCATCTCAGCAGCATTCACATTCACAATCCCAGCATTGGATCATGGATTAATCACAAACTTTAGAAGCCATCCCATGATTGCATGAGGCCTTGATAGCACTACTAGATAGAAGCCATAACAAGTACATAGTGACACGAACCACTATTACAGCATCCTACAGAGTAGTTCAACTACAGAAAGTATCCTTCTTTCCTCTGTCTTCTTCTTAGTCCTCCTTTTTCTCCTTATCTTCTCTTTTATCTGGGATGAAAGAAATCCTCCAAATTGCTAATGATTATATAGAGTACACAGTATCATATATAAAGATAGAAGTGTTTTGATGTTGGAACAGACGAAGATTTATATGAACTAGCAACTCATCTGACCAGTTGCTCATAGATACAAAAAGATACCAATTGCATGATTGAGAATAAGGAATTCTGAAGCAGAAGAAGGTAATTTGTGTGTAAGAAGCAAGAGCTATGAAGACATCAGTGTTGTTCATTCATCTTAAGCACAGGTTATGCATTGCAGATGAGGCAAAAGATTTTGCCAGTTGACTTAAGCTAGCTCCTGTTACTGGTCACCTATTGCTAACCTGAGAAAAACACAGGAACAGATGACCAAGGGGACAGAGATAGGATGCATGTGTGAAGGTAAGCTTGGAGGTAAGCTGGGTACAGAGGGACCTCCCACGATGGATGGACCAGTGGTTCACTCTGATTGGAGCAAATACATATCTTAGGAATGGGTTTGCCTTTCCTATGGTCTTAGCCAGAACCCTTATTCATGACCTTAGTGAAAATTTGTTCCACTATTCTGAGTTAAACATGATATTTTGTTAGGCTAGGGTACCAATTTTATGTACTGAGAAATGGTCAGCATAAAATATGCAAGTCACACAGCATGCCTTGGTACCAGGTGCTGCCTGCCTGAGAAAGCATGAAGTAGTACATTGATGTCTCAACTTAAACCTTAGCCATGAAGCAACACTACAGGTGCATCTGGCCCCAGGCTCCAAGCTCCAGGGTATGCACTGACCTTAGGACATTGTAGTGTCTTCTTTACATTAGGAAAAAAACATGTAAGTCTTGGGATAAAGAGTTAAAAGCCAGTGTGACTCCACTTAAGACCAGATGCCTTGCTTGGTAAAGGTGTGTTTATTGACCTGCCCCTAGCTCAGAACTTTGTGGATTTAGATGTCCTCATCTCCCAAGGGAATTTGTACCAGCACACATAATGTTCTGTTGAACTGCAAACTGTAGCTTCTCTCTGAGGATTTCAAGCTGTTTTTTTTTTCCTCAGCAGGTAAGGAAAAAAGCAGCATCTTAGAGGGAGGGATTAGTACTAATCTTCTAGCAGGAGGTGCTGTTCTACAAAACAAGCATGAAGGAAGTGAGCAGTCTATCTGGCCACCTCTTAGAGCCTCTTTGCTGAACTGTGATGGCAAATGGCCAAGTGCAGTGGAATGAATCAAATCCCTCAGGGAGAAGTCTGAGTGGCTCCACCAGGAGAGTCCCAGAGAACAACAGAGGTATGCAGTGAGGATGATGAGGACCAAAAACGATCACTGGGAGGATACAGTGAGTGCCAGCAGCTGTGATTGGAGAAGCGTTTCATTCTATCTTCATTTCCCAAGTTGTTTCCATGAAAAGCAGGACTATTAGAATCACAGCAAAGCCATTCCATGAATTTGTAAGAAGAATATTCAATGTCCTTACATCTAGCAGAGATGTAGCTTGATTCCCACCTGAGCTAAGTTGTCTGGGTCTCAGACAGTGTATGAATCTCCCCTTCCCTCAACATATTATTCATTTTGCCTCTGGCCCTTCACGCTTGCTTTCTTTTTCCCAGCAATACCAGTCTTCAGAAGCCTCTCAAGAAAAATTCATACAGATAATTTAATCTCAGAATCTGTTTCATAAAGAACCTAGTTAAAAACACACCTATACTCCTGGAATACAGCATGTGCAATCATATGCTTCCCCTTATAACTTAAATCATATCTTAGATACTCAATCAGTGGTTTCTTGAAGTTATGTTTTTTTTTTTTTGTTTGTTTGTTTTTAATTTTAGGGAGTGACTACAGGATGTTCAGGGTCTCACTATTAGATTTGACACATAGTAACTGCCTGTTTATAGCCTCCCAAGAGCTGGGATTACAGGCATGTGCCACCATGCCCAGTCTCAATTGCCATCTCAGCATGCCCAGGGAGTATAGCAGGCATGGAAGGCCTCAAGGATGGAACCTCTGGCCACTGAGCCTTCTTGTAGGCACTTTAATCCACTGAACTATTTGACCGGCCCTCTGAAGTTATGATATACCTATATCTTTATAAGTAGTTTATGACATAGGTATATGATCCTGTTTTAACTTAGGAATAAGCTGAACTCTTGAAATAAGTCATTCTGTTAGTAAGTGAAAGCTGTAATAGAAAACCAGGGACACTTGACTATAACTCAGAAATATTGTCCCCTGTGCATTAGTGACTCAATGTTGGCTACTGAGATTTTCATGTGTGTTATTTCTACTCTTTATTTTCATAATTTCTTCTAATATTGATTAGCTTATTAAATTTAAGTCTTATTTAGCTGGCTTTCATAATAATATCCATAACCCTAGCAGTCTTCTATTAAGTGCAAAATTGTCATTATGAGCTTCACTTACTTTAATTCAACTTAAAATCTTTGTTTTCCAGTGATGGCTTTAAAGTTGCTCCCTGTTGACAAGGAGATAGTTTATGCTAATCTGTAAACATTATTTAGCCTATTGATAAAAACTAAGTGTGTGTACAGTTTTATAAATCATACCAGAGTCCTAAGTTACTCCGTTTTGTCTGCATAAAAATACAGTGAGGACAGCAAGGCTCTGCCTTTAGGTCTTAGATGCAAATGAGGAGGTGCAGCTCATGCCAGTCCCCCTGCTCCGCTTCTATTTAGGCTTCCTTCAGCCTCACAACAGCCTGTGCAACTTCTGCAGGATGATCAGAATGGCCGCTCTGAAACCCTGCCAGGGGATAATGGAAAATGTGCATCTCATCACAGCCTTCATATAATCTAGAACATATTAATGTGAAGTGAATTGGATGAGTTAGTGACTTACAGGTTCTGTATCCCTGGAATTCCTGAGCAGTCTCAGTTTTCAAGGCACCAAAAGGGAATAAGGAAGTGAAATATTGATTTCTGTATTATAAAAGTATGGGAGAGAGTCAGACTTGTGTTTGAAGATAAGCATTGTGTCCTCCCAGATTTATGGGCAGACACTTTAGGAAAGTCTTGGCATTGTGGGGTCAGAGGAGCTTAGAGAACACAAAGAGGGGTACATGGGAGGAATATAGTTCAGAGAGGAATGAACCCCAGGGAACATTGCTTCCACCTGGAGTAGCAGCCCACGGTAATCATGGGAAGGTAGCTGTCACACTCAGCCCCTTCCACTTATCCTCCCAAGACAAGCTCAATATAAGATATAGGACTGCTCTGAAGGCCTGGAACCAGACTGGCCATTCATTATAGAGTAACAGCTTGCACCTATCCCAAGCCCTCAGCTAAGGAATGAGGACTAGAGCATGCTAACACCCTATCAGTCTCTCTCTCTTCCGTTGCACTTTCAGAGGAGTATTCATTGTCTTTGTAGATATTGTCCACATTTTGCTTTATGGTATTGGTTTAAAAATAGCAAGGAAGCCAGAACACTCATGATATTATCTACAAAACTGTGTCAGGGCTTTAGTGCTCTCTACCCATTATGGAAGGAGGAAAATGGTGGGAAATCTAAAGCCACATTTTCACTTTAAAGTCATGGCAGAGGGATGATATTTCTTGTCCCTGCTTTTGAACATGTGCTCAACATGCACATGTATGTGTTTGCATGCATGTGTATCTGTGTTTAAGTATGCACTTTAACAAATTACTTTCATGTTGCTCTGATATTTAAGAAACAAATGAATACTTATATTAGAAAGAATGGACAGAGATTGGAATATGATGTGGATGGGACTTATTTTTCTATGACATTCATTACAGTAAGATCCTGCCTTATGAACATTTGAGTTATGAGCTTTTACAGATACTAACAGACCTTGCATTGGGAACATTTGGAGATGCAAGCAAACTGTAGAAGTGGCTTATCATTATCATGGTTGTGGTGATAATGTACAGTCCTAGAGTGCTCTGTCAGAGCCCAGAATGTCTGAAAACAAGAGGAAAAGCCGTGCTGAGGTGGGGGAACCGCTAGGAAGGACAAAACAATGCATACTGTATATTTGTGCCTGACGTGTATAAGACTGACTTCGTTAGACTTACAAATGAATCTGACTTACAAACATTCTCCTGGAATCAAATTCATTTGTAAGCCAGGAACTTAGTATAAAAATGCTAAGGAATGCTGTGAACTCAGAGAGAAAGAAACAATTCAATAGTCACAAAATATAGAAATGATAACTCATAGACAAGCTATTCAGATCTACCTCATTTTTACAAATGAAAGGCTGAGGCACAGAGAGGCTGAGGCCACTGACCAGAAGCCATTTGGGGATGAATTTACCTCTAAGGATATAATACCCAGGATCTCTAATGGAGAAGATGGGGAAGCATGGGTTCATATGTTGGGATGCAGAGTTTGCATAGCATTATGCCATTATCTGTGCAGCTAAGTGTGATCTCTGTGGAAACACATCCTTTAGCTAAGAGGAAGAAAATGATGCAGAAGAAACTTCTGACCTCAACACTTATGAGTGATGCTGAGATTGAAATCTAAAATATCCCCTCAAGGTTTCATCTGTTTGAAAGGAGATTGAATGATGGGGGTACTTTTCTCATGGGGGCTTCATTGGCTGATTTATTCAATTATTGAAAGTGCTAGAAGACCCGGAGCCTGGCTAGAGCAGGCTCATAGGCCATGTGACCTGGAAGAGCCGATTTTTTGTTGCTAGCTCCTCCCTTCTTGGATGCCATTTGTTGAAGAGCTGTCCTCCACCAAGCCCCTCCACCATGCTGGTTCTGCCTTGGAGACAGTCAAGAACTGAGACAAAAATAATCTTCTATAAGTTGGGGATGTCAGGTATTTTGTCCTGGTGATGGCAAATTGACTAAAACATCTCTTAACATAGAATCACAGTTATCCAGCTTTCTTACTGCTGAGATTCCTTATCTCTTAAATGGAACTGATCATATTCTATCATATGAATGAAGTGAGTTTATTGAAGTGGAACAGAACAATTTTTCCCAACTAAGGGTAGCCTCAGTGTATACAGGTGAGGTGCTCGGTGGGGTAGAGTGCTCTTCAGTCCTACCTGCTGGGAGCTGAACACACACAATAGTTGAAGTAAAATGTGACCTGGCTTAGCAGCCTCTAGCACATGACAGCCATTGTCTTTGGTCTGTCTAAGTGTAGGGCAATGTAAACTTTCAGGCACTTTTGGTTATCTTTGGTAGAATCAAGCTGCTCTGGCAGCCTAAAATCATCCACTCTCAGCTGGAGTGGCTACTTAGTCTCTGTCGGGCCAAGGCTAGGAAGCTACAATGAACTACAGTGGGCCCTCTTACTCCCTCTGAATTTCATGACACTAATTTCTAGCATTCTACAAAGAGACATATTTATGACCATCTTAGGCAGAGGTGATATCAGTTTTGTGTGTATCACTGAGCCCTTTTCACTATAGAAGCTTCAGTTCCACTAGTCAAAGAATTAGTATGGAAAGCACTTTGTGTTTGATAACGTGTATTTCTGTTATGTGTCTGGAAGCTGAGGCAATGGCTATCAGATGGATTGATGAACCATTTGTGGCTATCGTTGGTCAGAGCTAGGTCATCTCTCTTTGTTACCTGGCCCCCATGAGTCCTTATTCCCTCTGTGGAGTTTTAGGTCTCCTAGAGTTATATTAGCTCAAATCTACATATAAAATCCCTAAAATAAGAAAATACTTTTTTTCCTCTATTGCCTAGTTGTTCAAGGAAATGGTAACTTATTTGGATTTTATTTAGATCACTATCTATAGTTGTTATGATATTGACAGATATGTCTTCAAGGTGAATTGTATTTCTTTCTATTAATGCACCCTCAGAAAGAACTGGTTCATTTTTAAAATCTGAATAACTGCAACCACTTTCCCCTCCTTCTCCTCGTGTGTGTGTGTGTGTGTGTGTGTGCATGTCTACATGTGCACAAATGCACACTTTTTTGTATTTGCTGGATGCCTATGTATCTTGCCCTGAGGAATGTCACGGTCTATTGTCCATCAAGAAAGACTCAATGGATGAAGTGATAAAGGTCCCTGGTTGTCACTGTTCCTGGGCTACCTAATTCAGAGATTGTTTCAGTCTTGTTGCTGATAGTTAATTGCTATCCTCTCAGTCTCTGTTGTGCTGTTCTGCTGCTGTAACACTATTAGCCTCTTGGCACCAGGGGACTCAGCTCCATAACAGCAACTCCAACATCAGCTTGCCCCAGAGATGACAGCTATTGCTAACTTTCTCCACAATGCCAGTTGCTTTCCCACCAGGACATTTCATTTAATTAAAAAGAGCATCTTGTTCTCCCAAGAGTAATGCAGTCAGTTCATGGGCTTTCTAGCTGTATACAGTAGTTCTATTTCAGTATGGCTTCTGAGGGAAGATTTTGAATTCATATCTTTAACTTTGAGGCAGTTCTAAAAACATTGCTTCATTGTGTGTGATATCTTTTTTTTTCTCCTTCAAAGCTTACATAATCTCTCCCACCAAGACATTAAAACTCTGCCTCTCAGAACCCTTGTCAAAAAAAATCAAATCCCAAGCCATGAAATGGTGCTCTGTGTCAATACTCAGCTTTACTCAGCCTTTTGTTTCACCTTGCTCTTGCCCTGCTCCCTGAGAATCCCAGTTACACTCTACTGGTTCCCAGGGTATATTTTGGTCAAATCTTTTACAAGAATCTTCGTCCTATCCATGAGCAGGAATCCTCACAGCCTAGTCCCCTTGAAAGACCACACTACTGATCACAGTAGCCCTTAAGTTTCAACATCTAACTAAATCTTGGAGGCAACACATTCAAAACATAGCAGATGTATTTGCTACAGTGAATGGATTGATAGTGACATTGATACTGATACTAACGAGGAATGATGGACTAGAATCTATCCTTTATTATTATTTTCCCCTTCCCCTAATTGCTCTTTTCTGTTCTAGGGCCCCCTCTAGGGTATCAGGTTATATCTAACAGTCCCATCTCCTGAGTGTTTTCTTGTGATGACATTTTCTCCAAATTTTTCTGGATTTTGATGAGCTTGACGGTTTTTGGGATTGTTAGTACTCCATGATGAAAACTCCTTCAGTGTGTATTTCTCTGAAGCTTACCCAGTGACAAGACTAGAGATTGTGGAGAAGAAGATTTGAGAAGTGAAATTTCATTTCTACTGTACTGCCCAAGGGGTACATGTTATTAATATTACTTGTCACAATTGATTTTAACCTTGATGACCTAGTTTGAAACAGTATGAAATTCCTCCACTGTGAAGTTATTCTTTCTTTCCTTTCTATGGAAATTCACAAGGTGAAACTCATGCTTAAGCAGGAGGGAGTTATTATATTCTACTTCTGTAGGGATGAAGCACCCATATAAATTATTTAGCATTTTTCTGCATCAGAAGCTTGGCTATTCTTTTGTATTTTTCATTTAATCATTTATGTCAGTAGAAACTCAGATACTTCATAATTTAGGTTCTAGCCAAACACTATATTTTTGTCCTTAGGTTGTCAAACGTTAACCACTAACAGAGAACTCTTCAAGTTGGTTTGTATTCCTTTGGTGCAGGTTCAACATTATGTGTTTTAAAATATTTTTATTTTAAATTTTTCTGTATGCACTTATGGTACACAGTGTTCAATTGTATTTATTAATTTATAATAAATATTGTATACAATTACGATGATCAGAATGTTTGAAAATGTATAGATTAGAGAATGGTTAAATAAATCTAATAAATATATCTTTATTCACATGCATATTTTCTGTAGTGAGGACATGTGAGAACTACCATATATCAGAAATTTTCAAGTATATAATAAATCATTATTAGCTGGAGTTACCATGATAGACAAAAGACTTCTTGAACTTATTCCTCTGGTCTAACAAAGTTTTTGTATCTTTTGTGTGTAGAGAGGAACCAGTCATTGAACCAGGGCCCTCATATCAAGCTATGCCCTAGACGTTTTTTTTTTTTTTTTTATTTTGAGATAGGGTCTCTCTCTGTGTGTCACTAAGTTACCATGGTTGAGCTTCTATCTGTGATACTCATACCTTGGCATTTCAAACTGCTGGAATTACAGGTTTGTGCCACTGTCCCCCGCTAGAAATTTTGTATCCTTTGAGGACTGTTGTCCTAATTATTCCAATCTTTGATTGTTAGCCATCATTATGGTTCATATTATGATTTATTTTACATTTCTATCAGTGTTGCGAAAGAGGATACACTTTTTTCCATTCTATTACCAATACTTGCTATCATGGCCTTTTATAAAAGATATTGTAACAGGTACAAGGTGATAGCTTAATTAATTAACATTTCTGATTAGTGAGGTTGAGCATTTTTCCATTTACCTATTGGTTATATGCATACTTTTTGAAAAAAAAATTTAAGTCCTTCATCAGTTTTTAAAGTAGGGTTGTCTTATTACTATCAAGTTGTTTGAGTTCATTATATATATCCTTATACATGTTCCATTCATACTGAGCTCCTTACCTAATTTGGACATTGCCCCCTCATTAGATGTAAGGTTTTCCAATACTTTTTCCTAATGCAATACACAGATTGTCTCCTTACTGTGTTACTTTCCTCTGCTGTATGGAAGCTTTTCCGTTTGATGCAAACCTATTTTTCTACTTTTGTTTTTGCTTGTAATTTTAGAAGATAGGAGTAGCATTGAATCTATAGATCACTTTGGTTAGTAAGAACTGTAAACATCATACCACAATGATATATGTGCACTTACGTTTATAGAAACACAATTTGTCATAGTCAAATCTTGGAAGTAACCAAAATGCCCATCACCTGAGGAATGGATGAAAAAGATGTGGCATTTTTATACAATGGAGTACTACTCAGCTATAAAGACAAATTGGAAGACTTCATAGGTGAGTGGATGCAACTAGAGGCTATACTCATAAGTGAAACAAATCAGACCCACATGTCTAAATATTGTATAGTCTTCCTAATGTAAGAATCTGAAAGAAGAAATAAGAACTGAAAATTGTCATAAAACAGAAAGAAATGTAATGTAAAAATTAAACAATGCAGAGAAAAGAAAGGAGAAAAGATAGGAAAAAAGGCAGGGGGGAAATATTCAAGTATATATACAAGATGGCTGAGGTGATTGTACTAAAAATTTCTATCAGTTTTTAAAAAATAGCAGTTAATATGTAGAATTTTCACCTTGACTACCTCTGTATGCTGGTATCTGAGATCTGAGCAACTACATCGAGGACAGCAATGTGCAATACAAAAATCATGCTTGAATATTTGTCATGTTGGTCTTCTAAATGTATACCATTTCCAATGTCATATCAATTATTACTATACTCTCTTCAAAATATTTTTTTGGTGGAACCAGGGATTGAATTCAGGCCCTTGCGCTTGCCAGGAAAATGTTTATTCCACTGAGCCATCTCCCCAGCCACTTCAAAATAATTTTTAAAAATCAAAAAGTAAAATACTAGGGACAAGAACAAAAATTTAAAGTTTCTGAAAAACAAGTGATAATATGCAATTATATGTCCAATCTTACATAACTTTAGCTGTTAATCTGAGCAATAGATTTGATGATAAAAATAGATAACATATCAACCTTTGTTAATCAACTCTTCTTGTTCTGAAAATTTGTAACATATATATTGTTGTATATTATTGTTTCTGATCTTTTCTTCTCTTGCTTTTGTCTTTTACTTTTCAAAATGAAATAATAAACTTAAATTTAAAAAATAACAAATGCTAACCAGAAAACTTTAAAAAGAATATTTTAATAAATATTAATTATTAAACCCATGTATCACAAAACCAAAGGATATCTAGAAGCACGGGACCCTCAAGAGACAAGGAAGCATTTACTTTTCCAGCTACCAGAGAGAAAAAAATGATACCTTAAAAATATTGAGTTTTAGCAGTGTAGCGGCACACATATGTCATCCCAGCACTCTGCAAGGCTGAAATAGGAAGACTGCAAGTTTTATTCCTGTTTGGACAACTTAATGAATTAGTAAAATCTTGGCTCCAAATCTAAAAGAAAAAGGAAGAAGGAGAAGGAGGAGGAGGAGGAGGAAGAGGAGGGCTGGTGATGTAGTTCACTGCAAAATGCAAAGTCCTGCATTTTTAGTACCCCAGTACTAAACCAACAACAAAAATGTTTTCCAATGAATAAATGTGGAATATTTCTGATTAATTTAAATCCTCGGTGTCTTGTGAGAAACTTGTGTTTTTGCATGTAACTTATGTATATATGTGTGAGCTTCATACCTAAATATTCCATTTTGGAGGGTCATCGTATAGTCTCCCTAGTGTAAGAACTCAAAAGAAGAAATAAAAATAGAAAGGATAGCAAAATTAAATGGAAAGCAAGAAATTCAGAATTAAATAATGAAGAGAGGGCAAAGAGAAAAGGTAGGAAACATGACAGTGGCAAAATATAGATTTATATGCACAAGACAATTAAGGCAAAGATCCTGAGAATCTTCAGCAGGTTTTTGAAATTAGGAGTTAATTGGTAGGATTGTCAGCCTGACTAACTACATATGCTGATACCTGTGAACTAAGCAGCTGCACTGAAGATAGTAATGTGTAATATTAGGGCCATTCTTGGAATGCTTGTCATTCTGGTCTTCTAAATATGTGCTGTTCTCACATCATATCAATTACTGCTATACTGTCTGTTAAGTAAATGTTTGTTTAATATAAAGGGTAATAAATGAAAACAAGAGACAAGAAAAAAAGTCATAGGACTATCTTGATACAGTGCTGTACATGGCTAGATTTCTAAATTTCTGTGTAAAAATATGTAATTGTTTATTTCTATTTAAATTTTTTTTTCTTCACATTCTGCAGGGATTTCAAGTTTAATATATCAATACTTGATAGAAAATACCTGTTCCATTTTATGTCTAAGATGTTTGATATTCAGACAGACAGTGAGATTAACCTCAACTGCATATGTTATAGGGTAATCATATCATTAAGCTTCTCTTCTGGAGGGTTAACAACTTCATTTTGCAGACCAAAAACTTAGAGAAAAAGAATGACTACAAGGTTAGCCAATATTTTGTCCCTATCCACTGAAGGTCAGGGAAGACTCAGGACATAAAAGAACCTATACTATAATATCCTTTAACTCAGTGGTGTTCCAAATTTTCTGATCAAGGAGATTATGGGGCTACTGAGGAAAGTGATCAATGATGTATAAAGCACCTAAGAATCACATGGAGAGAAAACCTTCTCTCAGGCTTTCACAGAGAGCAAATTGGTGAGGCAATGGCCATGACTCATCCACATGGCTGACACTGAAAAAGGATCTACAAATGGTGGTACAAGGTATCAAATATATATATTTAGGATACATATATAGCTACTTTGTCTTAATTAAATGAGAAGAAATTTGTACTAATAGTGTTTGGACAGGATATCATGTCTGCATCTTCTCCTATGAATAACCATTAAGAAAACAATATGCAATGTATTCATTATTGTAACTGTCCTACTAACCTGTTTTGAAACTGTCTAATTGCTATTTGTTTTTCAATAAAATTAATAAAAAATTAGTTCTGAAATTCAAATTCCAAAATTGCTAATTGCTAGTGTGCAGGCAAAAGTTTTTAAAGATATTAACTTTGTTATAATACTTAACTTTATGTGTAAACTACCTGGACTACTTACTGGTCCCACACATGGGATCAAACATTATTGTAGACATTTCTGAATGATGTTAGATCAGATTAACATGTAAGTTAGAACAGGTTTCTTTCATTTTTTTCTTTCTGCTTCCAATTTTGTATGTACGTCTCTGATAGCGTGAATGACTGGTTAGAAAACAGCACCATGCCCTACGACAAAAACTGTGAAATTCATATTACTTTGTTAACAAGGTAATTATGTGAAATTCTGTATCTCTTGTTATTTTTCTGTTTTAATGCTATTTTTTACTCTCTGTATTAAATAAATAAATAAATAAATAAATAAAGATTAGTACTGATTGAGTCAAATGAGTCACTCTCTTCATGTGAGTGCTTGTCATCCAATGCTTTGAAGATCTGGGTAGCAGAAGAGGTTCAACCTGAACAAATAAGTAACTGGCCAGGAAACGGCTGTGAGCACTCCCCTGAACCTAAGAGTGATAGGTTTTAGCTGTGATCTATAGCAGCATCTGCTTTCTCCTGAGCCTCTGGCCTCCTGATCTTCCCTTGAAGATTTCAGATATACCAACCCTCATGATCACGTGAGCAGACTCCTCCAACAAAGTCCACAAAGGCACATCCTCTAATTGGAATCATGACCAATATACTAGATACACTCATTTCCTAGTTGTGAGAAAAATTTGATTTTTTTGGAAATTCCTAAGTAGTTGGTCATGTTATTTGTCATGATAAAGACACTGTATCTTCTTTTTCCATCTGTACTTTTTTGTGTATGTGCTGCAGAAGTGAGCACGTCCCACCTGTATTTGCTAAATAACCTCTTATCACATGATTTGAAAAATTATTTTATCATCTATCTATCTATCTATCTGTCTGTCTGTCTGTCTGTCTGTCTGTCTGTCTGTCTGTCTGTCTGTCTGTCTATCTATCTATCATCTATCATCCATCTATCTGGAACAGGGTCTCCCTATGCAGCTGACTCATAGTGATCCTCCTATCTCAGCCTCACCATTGTTGGGATTACATTGCAGGTGTGAACCATCATGCTCAGTTTTGGTGGTCAGTTAGGTGTAGGGCTGGCACAGCATGCAGTACTTGGAATTGAACCAGTGTTCTTGTGTTTTCCAGGCAGGCACTTAAACCACTGAGCTATCTCCCTGAGCATTGTCATATTATTTGAACTAGATCTTTCTTGCACAATGTTGAATCAAAGATAGAAAACATCCTGCTTTGATCCCAAGTACTAATGAAAAAATTTTCAGTTTTTTCATCTCTAATTGGAACATGGATTATAGGGTTTTTGTAGGTATTTTATTGAAGTTGAAGTAGCCTCTCTGTCCTTTACTGAAAAAAAAAATGTCACTTATAGATTTGCATCTTGTCAATTGTTTTTCTGAATCAATGTCTCTAATCATGTTTTCTTTCTGACGTTCAGGTCAAATTTATCCTCACTGATTTTTTACATAATTTATTTCACTCATGTTTTGGAACACTTTAGATGAATGCACTTTAGATTTCATACATTCTTGAAAACTTGACATATTTACTGCTATGCAAAGTCTGCTTACATCTGATAATTTTGCTGGTTCTGAAATTGGCCTTACCTAAAATTGATGTAGCTCCTCTTGACCTTCTCTTTGAAGTTTTAATCTTATCTGATTAGTACATGATTTCAGTACATGCTATTTCCATTCATCTAAGGGAGTAAGATGTACCCACATGTGCAAGACACAGCTTAATTCTTCTATAATCACCTTTCCTGTCCCATCTGCATCTGTCCCTCTGCCTCTGAATCCCTTTTGTCTGTTATCATTTTTCTTGCCATTATCCTTAGCTCGTGTTTTTACCATGCATGTTTCCATTCACTGTGGACATTTGGCATCTGCGTATGACACATCTTAAATTTGTTACTTCTCCTTCCCTCCCCCATTCCCTTTGCTCACAGTCTCCTGGCTCCCTTCATGTGCAGGAGATCTATTGCCTTGTTCCCTTCTATCCATCCTTAATTGTACTCTTTGTCTGCACTTTGCTCTACTAAAATGAGAGATGCCATATACAGTTACCATATGGGGTGTAAACTTGATTTACTTCTCTCAACATTATATCTTATAGCTACATCTATTTTTCTCCAGATGTATCAAATTTATTATTATTTACAACCAAGTAATATTCTATTGTGTCTGGATGCTACAAGTTTCTTATCCATTTATCTGTCAATGGACCTTTTGACTATCTTTTGATTAGTATGAGCATAATGTGTTCCTTTTAATCCATCAGAAGTATATTTATATTTAAAATGCTTGTTTCTTATAGATTCCTGATTTTATTCATTCTTACAATTTTTGTCTTTTATTATTTTTAACTCATTTGTGTGACCAGGAATCAAACTCAAGACCTTGCCCTTGCCAGGAAGGTGTCATGCCTCTGAGCTATATCCCTGGCTGATTTCTGTCTTTTAATTGGTGTGCCTAGACCACTTCTATGTAATATGATTGATTTATTTGGGTTGATATCTTAGTCTTCTCCAGCTGCAACAACAAAATCTTGTAGACTGGTAGTTCAAATCATAAATTTTATTTCTCCTCAATTCTGGAGGCTTAGAATTCTAAGACCCTGGTGCTGGTGGTTGATTTAGTTTGCTGTGAGGACTTTCTTTCTAGCTGGCAAACTCTCACCTTCTTTCATTATGCTCACAGGCCAGTGGAAGCTTGAGCAGGCTCTCTGCTATTCTTCTAAGGAAACTAATCCACTAGATATGGGCTCATCTTTATGACACCTTTTCACTTTTATTATCTACAGACCCTATTGCTGATTACTTCAGTATACAAATTTTAAGAGAGTATAGTTCAGGCCATATTAAATGCCTACCATGTTCATAACTGTTTCATATCTATTTCTCTACCTCCTCTAGGTTTTTTTTGTTGTTGTTTTTGGCACTAGGGTTGAACTCAGGACCTTGTACTTGCCAAGTAGGCATTTACGCCACTGAAGTATCTTCCCAGCCCTGCTTCTCTAGTTTTAAACAAAATTTTTTTTTTCAGTAGAACAATTATAGTGCTACAAATTGTTTTCCTGTTTGACTTAGAGTTTGCAATGGTGCAATTCAAGTCAATCTAAATCTATCTTCAGTTGCCAGTATTTTGCGTCACAGTATATATGGTTTACAACTATATTAGTTCCAGGTGCTTGCCCTAGCCAACAACAATAAACTTGATTTCATGCAGAAATTTATTCTCAGTATTAAAGCAGTTAGAACTCTGACATAAGAGTATGGGCAGGTAGGTCTGTACCCCTCTTGAAGGCTGGATGGATAAATTCTTCCTCATCCCCTCAGATTCTCATGGCTCTATACACCCTTTGTCTTGGACCACACAATCCTGAGCTCTGCCCCCATCGATATATGGCGCTCTCTTCTGTGGTCTGTGTCTTTCACTGTGCTTTGAGACTATTTATAATAGGTTTTAGGGCCCAGACTACCTGGATAACTCAATATGACATTTCAAGATCTTTAATTGTATCTATGACAGCTCTTTTGTCTAAATATGGTAGTCTGTGCTGCATCCAGTGTGGTATTTGATTTTTAATTAATTAATTAATTTGGTACAGGGTCTTGGTACACAGTGCAGATTTGTAGTGATTTTCCTGTTTTGACCTCCCCAGGGCTTAAATTACAGGTGTGCACCACTGCTCCTGGTTTTGTGGCCAGCACAGTACGGTGTACCAGGGATTGAACTTGGGACCATGAGCTTACCAGGCAGGAGCTTAGACTGCTGAGCTATCTCCCTAGACCCCAGTGTGGTATCTTATAAGAGACATATTGTGACTGTAAGATTGATAGTCACTTTACTATCATCTAAATGAAAACTTCACAAGCATCAGTGCTGTGTGACAGCAGTCCAGGGAGGTCCAGGAAACAAGGTCCCATCAACATAGATGGAAATAAGACTGAGACAAAACTTACCTTTACAGGAATAGCCTGGGCTCTATTACAAGAGTACTTGGAAACTTTACAGATCAAATACAGGCATAATGGAAAACAATCTCCAAAAGTAGAAGAACAGTGTCTGCACAGAGGCTCTCCTGGTCAGGTGGCCATTTGGTTCCTGATGCACCTTCCCATGCCTCCAGCCTGCTCCCAGTGTGCATCTTATGGCAGAGCTGTCAGAATAGACCACTAGGGTATCAGTGTTTAAGACCGATATCTATATGTTTATCTACATACCCTTGATTCCTTGTGCATGGTAAGCCATGACTAGGTGACCCAATCCATTGAAAACCAATCCCCAGATCAGGTTAGGAAGCCACATCATTGGGGTGTGAACTCTAAAGAGGAGCATGGGCAATGGAATTTGCATGAGGCTGAGATTTACAAATTCTACATTGAGGGGCCAGTTTTGCTCACAAACAAATACCTTTAAATACAATTTATTTAAAGATTTTGTCATCTATCTTTACTTCAACACTGCAACCATCACTGATAATGGCCACACAGAGAATGGCACACAAAACACTGTCACATATTGTCATGCCCTACTTCTGAGTATTCTCTGTGTCTTATCTGAAGTCTTTTACAAAGTAGAAGCTCCTTAAATACCAAGTGGGATGAATTGTGAAGCTGGCATCAGCTACTTCTGGAAATGAAAGATTCTGATCTTGTATTTGGCAAACTCAGAAAGAAGGAAATGTGAGTTGTCCCTTAATGGAAGCTGTATGCTGCAGTCTGCATTAAGATTCTGGAACAGAGGAAGCTTGTGCCTTTCGTTCTGTTCCCAAATGGAATCACTTCATTATAGCTATGGGGGCTTCATCAGCAGGCTGCATGTAATGAAGAAAGGCTGGCTGCACAGTCCAGCATACAGCGTCTCCTTACGTTTAAGAGAAACCTGCTCATGCAGACTCTTCCCACGCTGCATCCTCAGCATCCTTCTGCATGGGGATGAGGGAATGAAGAGCATCGTTCATGACTTTGCAACCATAATTCAGTTGTTCCTGTTATGGAGGAAATCCCCATCTGGCTCCCAGCTGCGCCACTTACTAGCTCCAGGAACTCTATGGCCTTCTTTCATATTACAGCCTCCCACTGTCTGCTCTTCCTTCTTGCGAGCAGTACAGATGTTGTAGAGTAGCATCTGGCACAGTGGTTAGTGGATAGAAGAGACCAATTGAAAGCAAAACCAAACTCTTTGAGCCTCAATTTCTTTATCTGCAATCATTATATCATTAAAATATCTCAAGCATTTATTGGCAAAATGTATGATTAGGGTTCTGGGTTTTGTTTACCTGCACATTTTCATCTCTTCTTAGAGACTAATTTGGAATATCAAATTAGGTTGCTGTAATTAGACTCAGGTTATATTCTCAAGCTGATTTTTAAAATAGCATCCTTAAAATCATCAATGGTACATAGATCACCTTCAGCATCACAGGTAAGAGTACAGAAGCTTAAGAGATAAGGTGACTTATATCAGTTTACACAGCTCTTACATGGCTGAGGTGGGTTTTAATTAGACCTATTCCCAATGCACACATCTGTAGCTACGCTGAATTTTCCCCTTGGAGCAAAGATGGCTTTCTTAATTAAAATTGATCTTGAGGCAATTCTTGTATTTGACTAAGACTATCAGACAAACAAATTCAAGGCATTTCCATGAATGTGAAAGCTTTAGGAAAGGGCATCAGGTTTAGAACTGAAGGTGTTTGTAATCAATCTGATGTTTTTATGTAAGCTTCTCACAAGGCATCAGTATCAGCAGCCTGCATCTTAGTATCCTTTATGTTTTTTTTTTAATTTATTTTTATTTTATTAAAATACACATGTCAATCAGACAGTTTCAAGACACCTTAACCATACAGATTTGATGAATAAATACATTGCAAACTGTTTTCATAACGTTTTGGTATTGTACAAGGTGCATACATGATATTATATTTACAGATATTATTTTAGCAGATATCTCTTATCAGTGAATTAAGAGTGTAGTTGCTTACTGATCTTATTTTTTTATACCTGAATTATATCAAAAATTCAATAATTATTTACCTAGTGGATGACCATAGTACTAAAAGCCGACATAATGTAAGATGGGAGTAATGGTATCAGTGTCACAGACTTGGCAGGATTTAATTAGATTTAGCAGATACTTGTTTTTTTCAAAAGTCTAAAATAGTTTAATGATAGAAAGAAAGGAGATGCTATTCCTTTCCTTCCCTACCACAAATTTTTCTCTTTAGAAGAATATGAGAAATGGTATCCATGGATCCACTGTTAATATTCACTTGTTAGACACAAGACAAGATGCAGGCTTTATGTCTGCAATTACTACTATGTTTTATTCTTTTCCTTCCTCAGTCGCATTAAAAGGCAATCCCTGGATTGTGGAGCCTATCTCTGGAAGTATCTTTCCTTCCTGATGCTACAGTGTAGCCTTGTGAGTCTCCTTGCCAGAAGCTCAGAAGGGATCCCAACATGCACTGGGAAATCGTGGTGCAGGCAGAGTAAGGGTTTAGGTTCAGCTAACCTATGTTAAAGACTAATATTCTCATTAGGAAACTGAAACTTAGCTGAAGTGACAGACCTATTAATAAGCAAACATTACATAGTATAATGCCAGAAAATCCTAGAATTATCTACAAGTTTTTAGCCCAGCCTTTTCCAAGACAGTTGGGGTGAACATTTGTAGTGGCTCATATACTTATTTCTAAGCTGAACAATGGTTCTTCTGCCTATTGCAAACATTTGCTGAGTTTCATTCTTGGTTTCAGGTTCTCTTCTTCCTCTTAAGAGTATCTTAAAGTAAATGGGCACATATGAATGCCCTGTTTCTTCCTAGAATTGTGTTTAGGACCCAACATAATTATAGCATCAGGTCCCAGGTAATGACAGTTCACAAAGACAATTTTTCTCTATGGATAATATAATTTGAAATTGTTCACAGGTTCCAAAAGTTATTTTGGGTACCAGCTTTAGTTTGTCAACTGGAACATAACAGGCTCATATCTGAGTTGCTGCAAACAGGCTCTCGGCCAACACCCTCCACCCGGATGCCTTGCTCCCTGGTGCTCTGAACTTCTGTGCAAAGCTGCCACAACCCACCACCTCCCTCCCAATGCATATCACTCATTAAAGCATCTGATTGATTAGGAAGCTCAGTTTTACAATTACAGTGCATGCATTGCCTCCCTGTGAAGCCTTCCCTAGAGAAGTTCCAATCCCTTTATACGTCCTTCTAATGTGGGAGTTTGCAGACTATATTGTGATCATTTATTCAGGTACTTTTCTATTTATATGAAACTCTAAAGAAGATCATATTTATTTCCTCAGTGCTTGGTTCATTGATGAGATTCAAACATCGCTTAATGCAGCAATCAATGATCTTGATAAATTGGTTTGTGGTACTGTGGTCTACAGACTCAACCTGGACTTGCTGTCTAGAAGTCTGTACTTGTGTTGTATGAAAGGAGAGAAGGTTAGAAGTCTGTACTTAAAGGCACCAAATGTGATTATTTAGTATGATTAATTTTACACATATGGTGATAGAATAGAAAAAACAACAGCAAAGTGTTAGAGACTTGGTTTCAGATTTTATCTCCAGGATAGGCTTCTAAGAGGCATGGTATATTGTTCCTTTAAATCGCATGATCCTCCCCTGACAAACATGGTGCTCATACCTACTAGCATGAATTGGCTTCAGCATTAGAATTTAGTAAATAAGGTGAGTAGATTACTTGGTGCATAGATTGCGACTCAGTTAGATTTTCTATAATGCCTTCCACCCACTCCTGCAAATTCAAATGTAAAGATGAGAAGCATTTACTTAGCAAGGTTATAAGCTTTACATTCTCCTGAAGAAATCAGTTCCCATGTTCAGTAATGAAAGCCTTTAGCCAAACATTGACAGTATGGCTGTGAAGTGCTGTAAGAATTATACTGATACAAGAACCTTCAAGATAGCTCAGGAGACTAAGCACCTGTTCAGGCAAGCACAGGGACTTGAGTTTGATCTCTGGCACCACATGCTACACAGGCCCTGCCCTCAGGGGTGCTGAACTGGTCACTGAGACTGGGTGTGGTGGAGGACACCTTGGATTCCAGTGATGAGGAGGCTGAAAACAGGAGGACCATGATGAGTCCAAGCTGGGTAGTGAGACCTTGTACCAAATACATAAAAAAAGAGAATAGCACTGACACCAAAATAGCTTCCATTTATTCAATGCTTTTTAAAAAATATATTTAGTTCATCATCTGCAGAGTCTCACTACATGGATAAGACCCATAACAATTCTTCTGTTTGCAGCCTCCCAAGCACCGGGATTACAGGCACACACCACCATAGCCAGTCTCAATCAACAGCTCAGTGTGCCCTAGGGGAGGAGCTGGCACAGCACAGGGGGCATCAAACCCTGGCCACTCTGCTTAAGCAGGCGCGTTAGTCTGTTGAACCATCTGGCCAACCCTTTGAATGCTTGTTTGATACTTGATTTTAACCTAAATTATCACCTGGATCATATAATATCCTAAATCTATCAGCTCATTTTTACAGGTAATGTGTCAGCTTTGGGAGGTTTATCAATTTTATTCAAGGTAGCTGTATCAATCAGTGCTTCTTAGATAAAGAGATTTAATGCAAAATACGCAAATAGAAATTTACAAAATTGGCTTACAGTGGTTGCACATAGAATCAGGTGTGGGAGGGTGCAAAAGTGATATGTGGGCACCTGAGAGCCAAAGGATGTGGGCGATGGCTTGGAACCCACTGCAGGGTCCTGTGTGAGTACATATCAGGAGGGCACAGAGTCTGCACCAGGCCAGGTCAATTTTGGAGGCAGAAGAGTCTGTGATGTCTAAGGTGAAGGTGAAGATGGAAGCTCCTCTACATAAACAGAAGTGAGCTTTCCTTCTTTCACTCCATTCAGGTGACAAGCCCCCCTAATGTGGGTCCTAATAAATTCCTATTAGCCACACTCTGAAATATGCTGATCCAATTTAGTAGGCCAGTTATTTTCATCAAGTGATGTAGTGTGTTAACTATCACAGTAACACAGACAGTCAGTGAAGAGTCCTCTAATGCTGTAGTGTGCTTGTACACAGCCATTGTCTTTAAGCTTAGCACTGATTCAAGTCAGGTAAGTCCAAGGGTCACAGTGGATCTACAAGGCACCTCAGTTTTGGGTTTCATAATATAATAATGCATTGGTTGAAATGAAGCATTGGTTGAAATCATGGTTTCAGTGTTTTCCTGGCCAAAACTTGAGTATCTCTTGGATTCTTTAGTTGTTGTTGTTTTTTTTTAATTTATTATTTTATTTTATTGAACTACAAATGTCAATCAGACAGTTTTAAGACACCTTAATAATACAGATCCAATAAATCAATACATTGAAAACTGTTTTCATAATGTTTTGGTATTGTACAAGGTGCATACATGATATTATATTTACAGATATTATTTTAGCAGATATCTCTTATCGGTGAATTAAGAGTGTAGCTGTTTACTTATTTTTTATACCTGAATTATATCAAAAATTCAATAATTATTTTCCTAGTGGAAGACCGTAGTACTAGAAGCCGACATAATATCCTGTCCAACCACCATTAGTGCAGATCTTGCCTCTCATAGAATTATGTAGAAGCACAGCGTTATCTATCTCAACTGTACTGTCTATACACACACATCATGATTTTTTCTTTCTACACCCCTTCCTTTGTCTACACCTGTCAAAGGTGGGCACTCCATTGACATTAAACTAACTTAGGTGCTTGAACTCGACACCACAATCCAACACAGTCCAGCATTCTACAACAATAGTGAGTTATTCAAAGAAATTGTTGACCATAGCCATTTACAGCTCAGCTTAATATTATGGCCCCGCGATGTATACTTCATTTTTATACTTTTCTGATGGATGGTTAAGACCTAGATAGATCAAGACTTATATACCTGAGTCTCATAATATTGCAGTACAGGTTCTCCTATGTCCTGAGTCTTCGCTGACCTTGAAAGGCTAGGTCCAAAATGTTGGCTGGCCTTGTGGCTCTTCTATTTCTTCAACTCTGACTTGGGATCTTAGGTTGTTAACCATCCAGAAGAAAAGCTGATTAGTATCCTGCAGCTTATGCCATTCACTTTGCCTTATC
>PVKA01026971.1:0-31068 GCA_004027165.1 Ctenomys sociabilis
TTTGCAGAATAATCATTTGCCCACAGCTGCTGCTCCCAAATTACCAAAAATCAAATAAGTAGTTGTCATGTGATAGCAGGATTAGAGAATGCCTCAATTTCCATTGAGGAGAAACAACATAAATTGCCACAAGTCCCAACCCTCAGTCTGAGGCCAGCACAAAAGACACTTTTATTCAGACCCTGCCCTGTGAAACACAGCATTGTTGCCTGGCTGCTTCTATGGCAGGCCTCAATTCTGCTGGCTCTGTCACTGCAGGTGGACCAGAGGGAAAGCTGTTTCCTACCTTCTGTAGGGGAGCTTGATGCCTGGGTTTTCCTTTGACATAACTGAACCAAGGATTTACTCCTATATAAAATCATGAAAATATAAAAGTGCCAATGTTACAGATGTAAGAATCTCTGCCACTTAATCTTTTGTTCATTCAATAAATATGTAACTACATACTGAATTCTTTTTTGTTTTGTTTTGGGGCAAGGAATATGTAGTTCACATTGACCTTGAACTCACAGGCAATCCTCCTGCCTCTCTGCCTCTCAAGTCCTGGGATTACAGGTGTGTGACACTACACCTGGCAGGATCTCACATATAGTTCAGGCTGGTCTTAAAATTCTTGCCGTGGCCTTCTGGAGTGCTGGGATTATAGGCATGGGTCACCAACCAAACTGAGTTCTTTCCAGGGATTCCTACTTTATTTCCAACATGAGTATTAAAATAACTATGACTTGCATCTGTGTAAGTTTAGTTTGAAAATATATGCCTGCTTAGGCAGACTGAGGGACCAGGGTTTGATCCTCAGCATGCTGTGCTGGTGCCAAGGCAATTCAGACTGGGCATGGTGGCTGGTGCCTGTAATTTCAGCACTTGGAAGACTGAAAAAAACAGGAGGATCACTACGAGCCCAGTCTGTGTAGTGAGACCCTGGACTAAATACAAAAATAAATACATAAAAATATATGCTTATAGAAGTGACACATCTGTACACAGGAGGCTGAGGCAGGAATGACTGTTGTAAGTTTGAGTCCAGCCTGGGCTATAAAATGAGCTCAAGGCCAGCCTCACCTGCATAGTGAGGTTCTGTCTCAAAAAAAAAAACTCCCCTCCCCGCCAAAAAAGTGACACATCTTTTTAGGTAATGAAAATTACAGTTATGAGAAAACAAAAAGGAACTCAAATTACCACCACCAGAGAAAACAGAGTTAACATATTCCTGTAGATGCTTCTAGTAGTTCCCTGCTAGCTCCTAGATACTTGAGAATGTTGTTTTATAAACAAATGTCAGCTGATACTGTATAAATGTATTTTTTCTTTATATGAAATTTATGCTAACATTTTTTCACATCATTTTAAAAAAATATTTAACATATTCCCTGTAAAACTCTACAGAAGTTAGTTTTCTAATCCCTTAAAGTTAATACTTAGGTCATTTCAAATGCTTTACTATTAATGTTTTTTTAACTATTATGAGTAGCACTATTAGGGCCGGTGAGATAGCTCAGTGGACTAAGTGCCTGCTTAGGCAAAAGCAGGGACCAGGATTCGATCCCTGGCACGACAGCCATGCCAGCCCAACCCCTGGGTGCTCTGAGCCAGCCAGCCACCAACTCCAGGCATGATGGCACATGCCTGTAATCCCAGCACTGGGGAGGCTGAAAACAGGAGGATCACTCTGAACTGCACGGGTCACTTCTTCAGAGGGGGTAATGTTGCAGGCAGCTGAGTTAGATAGAAATAATATAGGCAGTCAGACAGGGCCAGGCCCTTGAAGGAGAGAACACAGAACCTTACAGCTGTGGGAGGGACAGATGCTCCAGCTGTGAGCCTAAAGGCCAAACAAACGCTAAATGATTAGCACCTGGGATTGATATTCTAACTAGGGATCAATCACCTGGAAAGACCCAAGTGAGTTACTAGCCCAAACCCCAACAGGAAGAGAGCCTGTCCCATATTCATACCCACTTACTCCTGACTTGCTCCCCCATTTGGTCCTGGGCGTAATAAACTTTACCTGAGCTTATAATCCCATTGGTTGATTATAGTTTTGTCCCATCCCACATCCACCTAAGCGAGTTCCCCTATTCTCCACCTTAGCCCCAAGTGGTTTTACACTATAAAAGTCCCTGGAAAAGAGAGCTTCAAAGACTCCAAACTATATAGTGAGACCCTGTACCAAATACATTTAAAAAATACATACACACACACACATCACTATTACTGTAATCCTGTTATTTAGTAACAAATAAATAAATAAATAAGTAGTTTACTAAGCTAAGTCTTTAAGCACACACCCATTTCTTTGGCTCTTAAAGGACATTAAAAGATGATAATCAAACAGTTATGATTTTGGACATGCTCTTATGGCACACACAGAGAGGCAATACAGTAAAAATAGCAATCAAAATAGAGATAATTCTTGGTGCTTGGGGACTGGGGAGATGGCTCAGTAGATAAGCACTTCCCTGGCAAGGGCAAGGGCCTGAGTTCAGCCCAGGAGGTAGAAAGACTGCTTGAGCTCGGATTTTGAAGCCAGCCTTAAACTAGTGAGATCATGTCTAAGAAAAAGGAAAAAGCAAACAAAGAAGTGGTAAAGTACAGCTGTTGGAAGGTAGAATATAGAAAGAGGAAAGTATGGAAACATTTTATAAACCCATTTTCTAAAATGGCAATATAAGAAACCCTACAACACTGAAAGTTGATGAAAAAAAAAAAACTGGATTGGTTATATGGCTGAGTGGTAGTGTTTACCTAGCATGCATAAATGTTTAATTCCCAGCACCATAAAAATAAATAAATAAAAGTAGTTGAACAATCTCTAGCTATTCACTTTCCTTCACTGGCATAGCCTCTTTACCATAAGTGGCCACACCCAACTACCACAGAACATTCTTTGGTAACCAGAGGCAAATCTAAAATACCTATGACCTTGAAGACCATTTATTCTGCATTGCTCAATTTTACAGATGAGGACCCAGAAAAACAACACTGAGTCACCCAAAATAATATTTCATAGTTGGTGGCAAAATTCAAGCCTAGTCGGGCATGATGATGCACACTTGTAATCTCAGCACTCAGGAGTTTGAGGCCGACCCAGGCTACATAAACAAGTTCAAAGCCCAGCCTGAACTAAACAGTGAGGCCCTCTGCCAAAACAAACAAAAGAACAAAGGAATAAACAAACATCTGAAACCCACTTCTCTTGGCGCCCAATCAAGTGTTCTACCACAGGTCTCCCTCTGTCCTGGAAAAGTCATTAACCATTATTCGCCTGAGCTCCCTCACTAATATACTACCTGCTATCCAGCCAAACTTTGTACTCTATTGTATCTGTATTATGAAATGTTAAACACATTGCATTGAAGTGACTGTTCAAAGTATACCTACCATTATCCATTTTTTTAAACACACTCCCTGTTCCTCCCAGGATATAAGCCTCATAGCAGCTCTGTCTCTCTGTTGCTCTCTGTCTCTATCTCTGTCACTCTCCCTGTGTCTCTGTCTCTCTCCTGGGGATAAAACCCTAGGCCTTGTCACCGGCCTACATCTTCTGCCCTTTTAAAATGTTTCTTTTTTTTGAGGCAGGTTTCCTTAAGTTATCAAGAATGAATGTGATTTATAGTTTCCAAAGTAATCTTCTTAAGCACTAGGACAGTCCATTGATTTCATGTTCTTCAAAAATGTTGAATGATTTCCATAAGTATCCACTCTTCAATGGACAGAAAAGAAAATTGATTTTTAAAAGGCTAGAGGTACAAGGAGCTGATTAAAAAGAAAATTAGGCACAAAATTTTTGTGTCTGTAATTACTACATCAATTTACAACAATTATTTTTGTTTTGTTAAGATAGGATCTCACTAAGCAGTCCAGGCTGGCCTTGAACTTACAATGGAGCCCTGCTATCCTTGAACTTGCAATAATCCTGCCTCAGTCTCCTGCATGCTGGGATTACAAGTTCGTACAACCATGTCCAGCTAAAAATTATTTTTAAACTGAATTTTCAAAGTAGAAAGTCCATGAGCTGAAGAGATAGCTCGGTGGTCTAAGCACCTGCCTGCAAGCGTAAGGACCCAGATTCAATCTCTATCCCTGGTACTGCATGCTGCGCTGGCCTGGAAACTGGATGTAGTGGTGCATGCTTGCACTCTCAGCTGAGAAGGCTGAGACTGGAGGGTCACTATGAGTCAGAGCTGCATAGTGAGACCCTGTACCAAATAAATGAACAAATAAATGATTTTCGAAAAATTAAAAGTAGAAAGTCCCTATGGATTATTCATGTAAGGGGGAAAAAACATAGAAATCAGAAACAAGTCAATCACTCAAAATTAAGTACACACAGAAGAGTCCAGATCTAACACTCCCAAGCCCCAGTGTTTATTGTATTTTTTCCTAATTGTATACAATTTATGGATGTATTCACAATCTCACCAATTTAAAATATACACAGTTAGCGTTCAAAAGCCCGTTCCTTCTTATAAGGGAGCCAGCTGGGCATGAGGTCTGTGAGGCAACAGCAACAATTCCTCAGCAGTAATCACAGCAGCCTGCGCAGCAAGCCTCCTACTAAACTGCTTCTCTCTCACTTCCTGGGTCTTATCCTTTCTGATCACTGTGAATCTCTGAACACATATAGCTTGGAATCAGCCAGTATCAACTGAAGCTTTTGAAAAAAATCAAATAATGTATATGAAAACACTTTATAATAGCAATTGCTACAGAAACATAAGGTATTACTTTGTCATTGTACAGCAAACAAGAGAGGCAGAGAAACAAACAATGACTGCATTTGTTCATGCAACCATCTACCCAGCAATGAAGCGCTAAAATCCTAAGGCAGGACTAAAAAAAGCTCCGGGTCAAGTCAGAGAAAACCCACATAAACCCAAGCAGCAAAACTGAAGCCTTCAGGCTACTCAGGACACTCTGACATATTCTGCCTAGTGGGAAGTAGTTGTTTGGGCATTTATTTATTTATTTTTTAATTGAATTAATTGCCAACATTGTAAAATGAAAAAGATAACATAAAACTCCAGATTTCTGACCTCCCTTAAAACAAAAGGAAAAAACAGAAGGACTAAGGACATGGGACACCAGGATATAGTACCGTGATACCCCACATCATAATTAGGAAAACAGTTCTGAGGGCTGGGATATGGCTAGGTGGCAGAGCACTTGCCTAGGGTGCACAAGTCCTGGGTTTGATCCTGAGCACTATACATTCCTCAATCTCCCTGTATACATCAGCTTCTTGCTTAAAAAAAATGGTGATAATATATCGATGACTTCCCTATAGTGTTTATGTATTAAATGAAATTAAGAAGTAAAGCACTCAGAACAATCTCCCTACCAATAAATGTTACTTGTCACTATTAATCACATCAACCTAGCAACAACCCAATTGTCAAGAGGGAGTACAATATGCTTATTCCCTACCTATCATAAGTTCCCTTCAGGATTCCCACTCTTGGGCTGCCCCATCCTGTTAAAAACACCTGCCTATCAGGCCAGCATACAAGGCTGTAAACTCTTTTTTTTTTTTTTTGCAGTACCAGGGATTGAACTCAGGACCCTGCGTTTGCCAGGCAAGCGCTTATTCTACTGAGCTATCTACCTGGCCCAGCAGAGTGGTCCTGTTGACACTAGAGCCAAGTCACTTCAACAGTCAAGCATCAGATAACGGTTGTTTTTTCTAAATTAAAGCCTCAGAATTTAGGTTTAATTGCAGAGTTGGGCACTTTGTGACAAATAAGTAGGTTTATGGCTGCAGTTGGGTACTCAGTCTCTGAAAGGCTCATCATCACTCCCCTAACAGAACAAAGATTTTGCTACAATCTAGAAGTGCTGAGAAAAGTAACTAGAGGGAATAGTGGTGCTTAAAAGAGAAAGTAACTCATCAAATCAGGCAACAAATACTCTCCAAGGACCAGGTTCTAGGCAGAAACAGTGCTGAGTAGATGGCAAGGGTCCTAATCTTAAATTACTTACAAACTTTTTTGGGGGGCAGTGCTGGGGGCAGATTGCCAGTGCTCTTTATCAGTGAGCCACACTTGCTCGCCAAAAACACACACTTTCTGGCGGAAGAAACGACAGCAATAAAGACACATACGAATAAGTAGGAATAAAATGATGTGCTATGCAAAAGACAAAATAATGTGATTTTCTAAAAATGGCTGAAGTGAAGATGTTCTCTGATGAGGCACAACTTGGATTTGGAACCTGAGTAAGAAGCAGCCATGGGATGAGCTTAGGAGAAATAAATGCTCTCTAGGCAGAGGGGACCACAAGCATGTGGCTGGAACACAGGGAAAAGGGAAAGGAGGTAAAGATGTGCAAGAAACAGAAAATGGAAAGATGATATACTGAAAGATCTTTGCAGGCCTTGGAAAGAAGTCTGGGGTTTATACTGGCCAGGAGCAATCTCAGGAGCAGCTATGGGAGGTTCTGTTGGGAGGCAGAGCAAGCACAGGGGTTACATTCTGAGGAATGTCACAGGAATCAGGGTGACTCTGGACCCGAGTGTGACACAAGTTGGGAGGGCTTAGAGTCTGTGAATAGAAATCTCAGTTCCTCTTACAGCTCAGTAGCACCTGATGTTGGGAGCACTTGCTTACAACCACACAAAAGGAACAAGCAAAGAAACTTGTACTACAACTAAGATTTCAAGATTACTGGCAACCTTATAAGACAGCTATCCTTATTCAGAAATAGTATACCAGAAAATTATTTGAAAAGTAAGCTATACTTTTGAGAAACAGCAGCACTGTCTCTTTCACCTGCAGACAGCCATCTGTAATAACTGCAGGCCGCCCTCCTGGTCCCACAGTCTCAGATGAAAGCACTGTTCATTGAGTTACACTCCAACAGTGTGAAGAACAGCTTGGGGTGGACCAGGACTCAAGGCAAACTAACTCAGGTGACTAACTCAGTAGCCCATAAAGCAGCATAATATGTATGGGGCTTGAACTAAGGTACGAAGTACACATGAAATATTTAGGTGGAGGGCCAGCGCAATAGCTTAGTGAACTAAAGCACCTGCTTAGGCACAGCACAGCAATCCTCAGTGTGCTGGCCCCAACCCTAGAGCACAGTGGCTTTGAGACTGAGTGTGATGGCACATGCCTATAATCCCAGCACTCAGGAGGCTGAAAATAGGAGAATCATTACAAGTCTGATCTACATAGTAAGATTCTTTAGATCTTGTAGACCCTGTCCTACAATACCAAATATATACATATATACATATATGTTTTAGGTGGAAAAAAGCAGGACTTAGTGAACAAGCGCACATGCACTGTGAAGGAAGTTAAGCTCAGGATGACACCATGCTTCTAGCTCGGCTGAGTGGTTGCTAACCAGGCTAGAAGAAGAGTGCAGAGTTGCCAGAACAGTGCTGATAGCTCTTTCCCTCGCTGCCCAGATACTCAGATCTCAGCCTGGGGGGAAGTCTTTGACACTGGCTAAGGACAGGCTCATCAGTAAGGACTTGGTAATGAAAGCACAGATAAAAGTGACAGAGAGGGCCAGTGAGATAGCCCAGTAGTCTAAAGCACCTGCTTAGGCAAGCTCAGGTAGGCAGAGAGGACTGCGGCTCCATCACCAGCACCACATGCCTCAAAGCAGGCTGAACTGGACAGAACCAGCCAAAAAAAAAAAGGGCTGAAAGGTGACAAGAGAGACTGAAGCAGGAGCATCATTGAAAGTTCAAGACCATCCTAGGCTACAAAGTGAGCTCAGGGCCGGCCTGAACTGCATAACAAGACCAAAGACAAGACAAGACAAGGGGGAAAAACTCTAATGGGGAACAATATATAATGTGGTACAGTAAAGGAAATAGGAATATTCAAAGGGGAAAAAGGGCCAGGGAGATGGACATCAGAAGGAAAAATGAGCCCGGCATGGTGGCGCAGGCCTGTAATCCCAGCACTCGGAGGCTGAGGCAGGAGGATTGTTGTGAGTTCGAGACCAGCCTGAGCTACAAAGTGAGCTTAAGGCCAGCCTGAACTACATAGTGAGACCCTGTCTCAAAAAGACAAAAAATTAAAAATTTTTTTTAAAAAAAGGAAAAATGAGAACCAGCTGGCAATACTGTCAGAGAAGCCAACAGAAGGGAGAGGTCAGCAGTTCAAATGCAATGCAGAAGAAAAAGTTGAAATGTCCTTATATTCATTCATTCAACACATATATGACAGTCACTGCTAATGCAGTCAACAAAAACTCCCTGGCTTCTCCACTTTACATCCTACAGATGGAGATAAACAAAAATCATAAACATGTACTATTTTATGGCCAATAAATGCTAAACAGAAAAATAATGACACAAGATTAGAGCTGGGAAGTCGAGGGCACGGAGAAAATTGGCCAAAGCAAGCCTTTCTGAGGTCTCTGAGCTCAGGTCCACACAAGTGACAGAGATAGCAGGAATTACAGGGGAAAGGGTTACGGGCAACACAAACTACACCAGTCCATACAATGAGGCAAGGTGTGTGTTTGGCATGATAGAGGAATAGCAAGTGTACCTTGTGCCTGCAGCCACTAAGCTGAGAGAAGACTGGTGGGTGAAGTCACAGAAGACAGCTGCCCCAGGGTCAGGCTTGGAGGCCAAGAGCTGCTTTAGTTTTGGTATTTCATACAGAACAAAATGGGAAGTCATTTAAAGGTTTTGAGCAGACAGAGATGATCTGATTTTATGATTTATATCTTTCAAAAGGTCACTCTGAGTGGTGTGAGCAGACTGAGAGGTGAGAAGCAAAGCAGAGACAAATTATAAAGCTGAAAGGCAAATGTGGCTTGGGCCAGGGAACAGCAGGGAGGTGGTGAGTAGACAAATTTGACATGTTTTGACAGTGAAACTGCCAGGATTTCCTGACAATTTGGAGAAAAGGCAGGGTGAAAAGGAGTTGAAAATGACTCTAAATGGCAGACATCGACTCATGATTTTACTCTACAAAGTTCCCTTGAAAAGTGGGTTTGCTGGCAACACATTTGGGACTTCTCTCAAGAGCTATTCCTATCATCCCATTCCTATTCCTCAGTCCTTTTCTCCAATAAATTTTCCTACTCTTAGCAAAAAAAAAAAAAAGTAGGCATGGTGGCGCATATCTAATAGTCCCAAAACTCAGGAAGCTGAGGCAAGAATACAACTGTGAGTTTAAGGACAGCCTGAACTACGTAGTGAGACCATGTCTTAAAATATTAAACAAAAAAAAGTTTTTGATCTGAGCAACTGAAAGAATGTGATGGTCATTGTCTAAGATAAGAATAAATATCAGAGAAACAACTGGGATGCCTACTAGATTTCTAAGTGGAAATACTGAACTTAGATGTAAATTGGTAGCTCTTTATAAACTGCTTTTGGGGAAATTTTATTTTGGTTCCTTTTTTGAAGAACATTATTAAAAATTTCACTTAAATATTTTTAGAAAAGTCAATATTCATTACTAGAATGATTAACTTGACTAATCAGTTATAGAACTATTGCTACTTTTCTAACGTAATACTAGGTAACAATTATGTATTATATCTGTTTACCATTTCTGTCAAACAGTCTTCTTTAGTGATGTCAGACAGCAAATAAAAATAATGTAATGACACAAGTGAAACTTGTACTTCAACTATGCTGGAAAGAGTCAAGAATGTATTGCGATTGGGCATGATAGCACATGCCTAAAATCCCACTCTGGGAGGCTGAGGCAGGAAGAATCCCAATGTCACACCTAGCCTGGGCAATTTAATGATTTAGGAAGACCTTGTTTTAAAAATCTAAAAAAACCCAACCAACCAAACAAACAAATAAACAGACAAACAATTTAAAGGGTTGCAGATGTAGTTCAGTGTGAAGGACTGTCAATCTCCAAATACCATGGTGGTGATAGTGGTGGACTTGCTCTATAAATTGCTATAAAAATCTACTGAATTCAAGAGACAGCTGGAATCAAAGCAGAAAAACGTTAGAACTTGGGAGTCTGCAATGGCTGCCTTTAATTTCTACTAGTATAGGCTTGGGAAATTCATAAAATCTCTAGCAGTGTCTGTTTCTTCTGTAAAACTGAGAATGGCAATACGGCCTCAGGGTAGTGATTGCCACACCAAAACAACACTGAGTGCTAACTTAGCACACCTACTATGTGCTAAGTACTTTTCCATAAACAATCTCATGTAATCTTTGCAATTCCATGAGGTATTATTATTACCCTCACTGACATATGATGACCTGAGGTTAATTAAGAAAACAGTGACAGAACAGAATTTAAGTACTAGCAATATGTATACTACTTAGCTTAAGACATTTTCACATTTTAAGACCTGGTATAGCAAAGTATTAGACTAAACAGTATGAAATTGCCATTTATAAATACAGTATATCAGCATTTGATATTGTTCAACCGTGACTATCATGCCACACTACTTACTTAAAAATGAAATGTGAAAATGTTTGATGATAAAGGACTATGGAAGGTATTACTTTATGTAAAAATACATGGAACATGCTAAGAGTTACAGAAATAATTGTGAAACTAGAAATATGAAAATCCATTCAACTTACACATCAGTAACCAATACTCACTTAAAAATTCATTATAGTCATGGAGATGGTTCACTGGCATAAGGATCTGCCTGGCAAGCACAAGGTCCCAAGTTTGATCCCTGGTACCCACTCCTCCTGCCCCTGCCCAAAATTCATTACACAGCCATCCTAGATTTCTACCTATTGCTTGAGTACTTCTGAGGCTTAATCTTCTGAGTAGTACAGAAACAATATCAGGATGCCATCATTTTTCCCTACGGTACTCATCATATATGGTATACAATTTATCTATTTCCTTTCTCACCCAACTAGTGAATAAGCTCATGGAGAAAGAGTTTTGTTTGTTTTATGAAATCTTTTATCCCCATTACCTAGAACTGTTCTGGGCTCACAATAACCACTTACATTCATTTCTTGAAGAAATGAGAAATTAGAACTTTTTAAACTACTTGGATAAGAAAACATAAATAAGGGCCAGCCAGATAGCTCAGCAGACTAAAGCACCTGCTAAGGTAGAGCAGAAGCTGGGGTTTGTTCCTTGATCCCCAGCGTGCTGTGCTGGCCCCACCCCCAGGACAGCTCAGATGGTGATTAAGACTGGGCGTGGTGGCATGTGCCTGTAATCCCAGTACTTGAGAGGCTGAAAACAGGAGATACTAGAAGTCAGATCAATGCAGTGAGACCCTATACCAAATACATAAAAGAAAGAAAACATAAATATATGAGCTGTATTTTAAAACAAAGATAAATAGTACCTAAATATTATGTAAACAACAACAAAGCAAAGCTTTACTAAATACAGTGGTATCTACCCATAAACACTCTAAAAGGGTCAAACATCTAAACTGCAGTTGTACCTCTTCAAAAATTATGAGTAATTAATTAAGATACAAAATTAAATTTAGGATAGCATATAATAAAAATCATAAGAATAGCAATAAGACAGAAAAATCACAATGGACAAAGGGAGTAAGTAAGCAGAAAGTAAAAGCACCCATTTCAAAGCTGAAAGGAGGGCCGGCCAAAAAGCTCAGCGGATTAAAGCACTTGCTTAGGCAGACCCAGTGGCTAGGGTTAATCCCTGGCTTGCTGTGCCCGCTCTGCCCCAGACTGGGGATTGAGACTGGGCGTGGCATGTGCCAGTAATCCCAGATCTTTGGAAGGCTTAACACACAGGCTGATCACTCTGAGTTCAGTTCATAGTGAGACCCTACAGACTCTTACAAAAATAAATAAAACTGAAAGCAATAAAGTTTTGAACGTAGTTGAATACAATTTTTCTAAAACTAAAAACTTGAAAAAGATAAAATAATTATCACCTAAAATAATAAGATAACCTTTTTTTTTTGTCTTTTTGAGACAGGGTCTCACTATGCAGTTCAGGCTGGTCTCGAACTCACAACAATCCTCCTGCCTCAGCCTCCCGAGTGCTGGGATTACAGGCCTGTGCCACCATGCCAGCTAAGATAACCATTTTAGAATTTAACTGATTCAAGATATGTTTCTAATATGTTCCCCTAGGTCTTCAAGGAACTCAAAAGTCTAAATAACATTTACACTATGTTCTCTTCTCTCCTAAGTACATGTGTGGAAATACATATAGAAAACTGAACATATTACATGATTACTAACATTGCACCTGATTACAGAGTATTTTGAAAGTATAGAAGCCGGGCGTGGTGGCGCAGGCCTGTAATCCCCAAACTCGGGAGGCTGAGGCAGGAGGATTGTTGTGAGTTTGAGACCAGCCTGAGCTACAAAGTGAGCTTAAGCCAGCCTGAACTGCATAGTGAGACCCTGTCTCAAAAAAGACAAAAAAATAATAATAATAAATAATAAAAGTATAGAACACTATGTAAAGGAGTTTGATCCCATTTTTCTCACTAATACTTTCTTTTTTTTTTCCCCCTCACTAACATTTTCTCAATGTGATCTCTGATAAAATTCCAAAACCAGAAAGGGGAAAAGAGGCTATCAAATGTAATTTGCCATATACATTTATTAGCAGCCATTTGGTCCTGGCCACACCACCAAAAGCTGTTGCTTGTCATTCACTGCCTACTCTCTCAGGACTAAGCTCACTTTGGTCAAACTGTGTCTTGCAGAAATATATTGGAATAATAAAAGCATCAAGTATAATTCTGGTTGCCAAGATTTTGTTCTTAAGAAAAGATCTGTTACAGAGGTCATTAAATTACAGCTACTGCCTAAAAGAAAAAGGTATCTGCATCTGTGGCTTGACTGCTTTTAATACTGCAGTCCTGGTGCATACTAAAACCAAAGGAAAAGAAAGTAACCAGAAAAACTAACATATATCACAACCCAACCAAGAGTAAACTACTGAAAAGCACAATGTAGTGTGTCAGTAGGAACGTAGAAAGAAAGTCAGGGTCATGCTTTAGAACAGATTCTATGTATTGTGCAGGACTGAATATCATTTCTACATATAGTCATGAAAGGTCATTACAGGAATACGGTAGAAGTTTTAAAGGATAAAGTGGACTTATGTGTATTCACACCAACATATGTACTCAATGCACTACTAGAAATTGGAAAATAGATTATAAATTCTGCTAGAACCAGTGTGATCTCATTTTTCCTAAGTTTGAATATGACTATGGGCAAAATATAATCTATAATAATATGCGAAACTATAGAATGCTTTCTGTTTTTGCAAGACGGAATAATGGATTATGAAGAGACTTTTGCTGTTTTATAGATTTCTTTTTTAAGTGTGGGGCTGGGAAAATAGCTTGGTGGTTTAAGTGCCTGCCTGGCAAGCACAAGGAGCTGGGTTTGATCCCAGATACCACATATTGTGCTGGCCCCTGAACCCTGGATACACCATGCCAACCACTGGTGTGGTGTGCACACCTGTAATCCCAGCACTGGGAAGGTTAAGACAGGAGGCTCACTACAAAATCAAAGCCCTGCACCAAATAAATAAAAATTAAATAGTACATTTGAGCCAAGCATTTAGCTCAGTGGCAAGGTACTTGCTTGGCAAGCATGAGGTCCTGAGTTCGATTCCTGAAACCAAAAAAGAAGTATGTAATTACTTTCTAATAGTGGCTGTTGCCAGGATTGAGAAAGAAAAGATAAAAGCATGATAGGACTTTCTCTTTAGCCGATGAAAAATCTGAGGCCACCTCCAAACTCAGAGTGAAAGCACATACACTGACCTGCCCAGAGTCCTCTTGGGGCCTCTTTTTTCTTTAAAATAGTATCCTTAGGCCAGGCATGGTGGCACACACCTGTAATCCCAGCACTCCATTGTGAGTTCAAGACCACCTTGGGCTACATAGTAAGTTCAAGGCCAGCCTGAAAAGTGCAGAGTGAAACTGTCTCAAAACAATGTCTTCTGTGGAACCTCAGAATACCAAAGAGAGCTTCTTCCACTGGGGGGGGGGGGATATCAAGGTCTGTGGGGAGCAGTGGCCATGTTTCTTCCTTACCCCCTGCAGTATCTCTGAGGAGACTTAAAAGGCCTCCAGTAGAAACTAATTAACGAAAACATTTCTGTGCAGTTGGGAAACTGAGGCCTAAACATTAGCCTCTGGTTAAGGCCTTTGTCTCAGTGACTTAGGTCAGATTATATACTAGGTATAATAAACAGTACCAGAGACCTGTGGAGTTTTCATATGCATACAAAAAGTTTAAGAGAAAACTAAAAGCACACATGAATCTGCACCAAAATGGCAAAATACTACTGCATAATTAAAATTTATAAATGAAAAAAGGACAATAATATATGTATAATTAAACATCAAAAAAGAAAAAGAACCATATGCCTCTTGAAGTTCAACATGATTCAAACACACCACACTCACTGATGCCTTTGCAAATATGTTTCCCTATTTTCTGTGGTCTGTGTTTAGCCAAACATATCTATAGAAGTAATGGATGGTGGCACATGCCTGTAATCCCAGCACTCAGGAGGCTGAGGCAGGAGGATTGTTGTGAGTTCAAGACCAGCATGAGCTACAAAGTGAGCTTAAGGCCAACCTGAGCTGCATAGAGAGACCCTGTCTCAAAAAGACAAAAAAAAAAGTAGTAGTAGTAATGGATGGAACCAGCTGATTCAGCCACTAAGGAAAACAAGTTGAAGAAAAGCAGTAGTAAGGAGCCAGTTTGTGACATGTTGATCAAGCAGACAGAAACCTAAGTATGCAGCACAGATTCTCAAGCATTCAAAAGGCTGGGGCAAGACGATTATGAGTTTGAGGCTAGCATGGCCTACATTTTGAGACTCTGTGTCAAAACCCAAAATTCAAACAACAAAAACTAAAGGTGCCTGGGATAGCAAAATCTTTCCTAAGTCAGTGAAGTCAAATTCCCAAAACACTTGAATCACTTAAAGTAATAAGTGGGTTCTAACAGATCAAATTTTAAATAAACAAGATCATTTTAACTTTTGTTCTTTAAAAAACACACTGTAGAAAAATATAGGCTGCTGTGCTGGTGCACACCTGATACCCCAACACTCAGGAGGCTGAGCTGCACAGTGGGTTGAAGGCTACCCTGAACTGCATAGCAAGACCCTATCTTTAAAAAAAGGAGGGGAGGCAAATAGCTCAGCAAATTAAGAGTGCCTGTTTAGGCAGCTGCAGTGGCCAGGGTTCAAGGCAACCCTACCCGTGCCACCACTGCCCCTGGGGAGCACTGAGAAGACCATTGAGACTGGGCGTGGTGGTGCTTCCCTGTAATCTTGGGAGGCTGAACACAGGCGGATCACTACAACTCCAAGCTCCACAGTGAGACCCTGTAGACCCAAAGGGGAAAATATAGGATGACAGAAACTTTGATCATCACCACAGAAAATAAAACGATTCAGAGGTTTGAGTTCAGACTAAAGTTCATACGAAAAAAGTATCATATGAAAGGCTGGCAAGATAGCACCTGCTTATGCAAGCGCAGGGACCATGTCAACACTGGGCACACGTACTCACCAGTCCCACTCCCAGAACAAAGTGGTGCACACCTAGAATCCCAATGCTGGGGAGACTGAAAACAGGAGGGTCACTATGAGTCTAAGATGTGTAGTGAGACCCTGTAACAACTAAATACATTTAAAAATAAGGTATATATGACAAACAATACATGCAAAATATGACCACATCTGTATTTAGCGTTGGCTACGTTTATTTTATTTTGTTTTTTGGAGGGTAGGTTAATTTTAAAGACATTGGAAAATCCTGTTACATTTTACTGCCACTATAATATGAAAAGACCCAATGTTATTATAAGGAACAGTTGGAAAAAGAGATGAGATGTTAAAATCTAGAGGAAAAAAGATTAGGAAAAGGACTACGCTTATTAAATACAAAAGTACTACTGTAGAAAACTATAGGCTGCTGTTATCCCAACACTCAGGAGGTTGAGCTGCACAGTGGGTTGAAGGCCACCCTGCACTACACATAGTTAGGTATAGTATAAGATTTCCTTTGAAAAAAAAATTACAGTAGAGAAGACTTCTGGCCGAAAGATAAGTTTTCTTAAATAGGAGTACAAAGAAAGAGTAGCCTGTTAGGGAACAGTTCTTCATGCAAAGTCTGAACAATCACTGGGGGGCATCGAATATATGCATGCTGGCTCCAACCAGCATGCACGAAGGTGGAAAAAAAAAAGATTCTACCCAGGAGATTCTAGACCTTGGGACTATACCTTGAGTCATCTGGATAAAATTACAGCAAATAAGATGGGATGCAACACTTGCCCATCTCCTATTAAGAGAGTATAAACTATTGATATTTCCTGCTACAATTAGGAATATACACAGATGAACACTAAACAATTACACAGTATAAAAAAAATAGCTGTACATAAGTTTGGTCCTCTCTATAAACTGCACCAGTAAAAGCTGAATCTTTTTTTTTCTCCACATTCCCTAGAGAAAAATAAAAAATAAAAACAAAAAACCTCTTCTACATTTAATTTTTTTTTGGCGGAACCAGGGATTGAACTCAGGCCCTTGCGCTTGCCAGGGAAGCACTTATTCCACTGAGCCATCTCCCTGCCCCTCCTTCCACATTTACTTTTAAAACATTTTCTACAGGTTTCCTATTGTTCAACAATAAAGGGAAGTAGTGTTGACATATGACTACTATTTTTTATACTGTAATTTTCTTTTATTTTGAAGAGTAAAACCAAAGCAAGACAAAAGTACCAAAATAGAATAACGTGCAACAACACATATACCACCAATATTCAAACAATAGCTGATTAACAATGAATGATATATTATCTACTTTTAATGTCAAATCTGTTGCTTAGATTCCTTAATTTTAAGGAAGGGTCTACAGGATGTTCAGGGTCTCACTACTAGATCGGACTTGTAAGAGCTGGGATTATAGATGCATCACCACAACCAGTCTCAATTGCCCTCTTAGCACACCCCAGGGGTAGGGCTGGCACAGCAGGCCTCAGGACTGAACCCCTGGTCCTTGGTCTGCTTGCACGTGCTTTAATCTGCTGAGGTATTTGGCCAGCCCCTGTTGCTCAGATTAACAGATTTAGTTATACAAGCTGGGACATATGATTGAATATTACTGCATGCTTTCTAGAAATCTTATTTGTTCTTGTCTCCCTTTTTCTTACTTTTTTTCTAAAAAAATTAAAGAATATAGTAATAATTGATGTGACATTAGAAATGGTACACATTTAGAAGACCAAGATAGAGGTATTTCAGGCATAGTTTTTGTATTATACACTGTTGTCCTCATGTAATTATTTAGAACAAATCTTTGATTCTTTTCTTTTTTTTGGTGGTACTGAGGACTGAACTGAGGACCTTGCACTTGCCAGGCAAGCGCTTATTCTACTGAGCTATCTCCTGGGCTCTTACTCCACTATTTTTATCTTTGAGGATTATATATAGTGAAACTAATTACCCAACAATGCATTACAATAATGCTGAAATCTCAACCATATCTGTAATAAGCCAAGAGATCTTGGCTTGAGTTTTCTCTTTGCCTTTAAATTTGAACACTATTCTAACAAGTGTAGTCTTCCGACCTCCCAGAAGGAAAAACAATACACTACAGTACAGAGAGTACGAGCAATATGGAAGAAAAAAATAGATAAATAAAAGATAAAACAAGAATATTTAAAGTTCAACTTACTATTATTAAGTATGGGCAACCAGCCCTGCAAACTTTATGTTTATAAGGACATTATCCTACATTCCTGAGAATTGTGTTTTCTAAAAAGTATGAACCTAAAAAAGTCAGCTACTTTGGAAGGCAGTTGGGAAATTTTTTTACAAAACTAAATACACTACCATATAAGCCAGTAATTGCATTCCTTGGTGTTTCCCTAAATTATCTGCAAACTTATATGTATACAAAAACCAACACACAAACATTCAGAGCAGCTTTATTCATAATTGCTAAAACTTGGAAACAAACAAATTCTTTCAGTATATCAACTGGTAAACTATAGTACCTGCATACAATTGAATATTATTCAAATTGAAAAGAAACTGCCAAGTCATGAAGACACAAAGGAAACCAATTCAAAAAGGGTAAATATATAATTCTACCTGTATAATACTGGGAAAAAGCAAAACTATGGAGGCAGTAACAGGATCAACTGTTGGCAGGGTTTGCAAGAAGGAAGAGAATGAAAGAACACAGGCAATTTCTAGATGGGCCGGGGAGATGCTTTAGTTATTTAGGAAATAAGTGCTTTCCTGGCAAGTAGAAGGGCCTGAGTTCAATCCCTGGTTCCACCCCCACCCCCCAAAAAAAAAGAAAATTAGTGCTTTCTTGATAATTTTTAGGGTAGTAAAAGCATTTTATATGATAGTGTAGTAGAAGACAGATCATTAAACATTTCTGAAATCCCCTAGACTACAAGAGAGATGAGATGGGAGCTGCATGTGGTGGTGGATGCAATTCCAGCACTGGAGATGCTGAGGCAGGAGGATCATGGTGAGTTTGAGACAACCTCTGCTACAAAATGAGCTCAAGACCTGTCTGAACTGCTTAGCCAGACCCTGTCTCAAAAAGACAAAAAAAGGATGGAACTCTAGCATAAACTATGGGTTTTAATTAATATTGGCTTATCAATTTTAACAACCTTACCACACGGAGGATGCTAATAAGCAAAAATGCAGATGGAGGAATACACAGGAACTTCATTTTTGATTCAATTTTCTATAAATCTAAAGTTGTTCTAAAAAATATTGTGGGGCATAGTGCTACACATCTGTAGGTTTTCTTTTTTTTTTGTACACGGTCTCACCATGCAGCCCACATTCATAGTGATCCTCCTGCTTTCTGCCTCCCTAGCGCTGGGATTACAAGTGTGCCACCACACCTGGGGACCCCATCCCCAGCTCAGCCCATGCAAAGGCGGGACGGGGCAGCAATGCTACACATCTGTAATCCCAACACTTGGAAGCTGAAACAGGAGAACTACCTAGAGTTTGAGGCATGCCAGAGCAACACAAGCAAGTTCACTACACTACATAGTGAGACCTGACTCAAAAACTAATAAAAACAAAAAACAATGTTCCATAAGAAAGCATAATAAGCCGGGCGTGGTGGCGCATGCCTATAATCCCAGCACTCGGGAGGCTGAGGCAGGAGGATTGTTGTGAGTTTGAGACCAGCCTGAGCTACAAAGTGAGCTTAAGGCCAGCCTGAACTGTATAGTGAGACCCTGTCTCAAAAAGACAAAAAAAAAAAAAAAGCATAATAAAGATATAAGGTTTTCAGCGACTATAAAGTTATTCCAGTCTAAATCACCATAGCCCACAGTTATGTAATACTTTCATAGTTTAGTGCTTCAATTTACATGTAACACAATTTATATGCATATAAATATATATTTAAAATACTATATGTACACATATATGTATGTATATACATATAGGTGTGTGTAATATATATAACATGATCTACACAGTTTATAGCATTCATCACTGCAGAATGGTGAACACACTGGAATAGAACAAGAAGGGTGAACGTTGTGGGAAGCTGGGGCAGCCAGGCGGGTGGGTCAGCTCCATCCAGTGAGGAGAGGCGGCCTACCTGGCAATGTTTGCCAACACCACTGTGGGACCACCTGGAACTCTGTATTTTGCTCCCAGTGGCTTGGTTTGCAGCTAGAGCTAACAAGAAGTCCCCGTCCTGATCAGGACAGCAATAAGAAGTCACCAAGAAAAGGAAAATTATAAGCAGTACATAGTATTCTGGTTTATTTAACACTGAAGTATGCATTGTATGCTTTTTTTCTCACTAAAAATAGGTAAAACCAGGGACAGCTAGATAGCTCAGAGGACTAATGCATGTGCTTAGGCAGAGCTGAGCAGCCTGGGTTCGATCCCTCACAAGCTGTGCTGGCCCCGCCCCACCCCTGGAGCTCCCTGAGAAGGCGACTGAAACTGGACTTGGTGGCACGTGCCTGTAATCCGAGGCTGGGAGGCTAAAAACAATTGGATCACCACAAGTCCAAGCTGCATAGTGAGACCCTGTAGACGTGGTCCTAAAATACATTTTAAAAAAGTTAAAACCAAAATAGTGCTTAATGTTTAAAAATATTATCTGTCTGATGTTACCAGAAAAATCACTTAATGTAACTTTTCGGTACTAAGAAAGATACCAACAATATTTGGTAAAAGCAGTAAATTGAGCTAGGTATATGATCATAGCACTCGCCTTTGATCACAGCATTCAAAAGGCTGAGGCAGAAAGACTGCTCAGAGTTTGAGGCCAGCCTGGGCTACATAGCCAGATCCTGTCTCAAAACCCTCCTCCCTACCAAAGAAACCAAAACAACAATACAAAGCCAATGAATTGAGTATAAGTGTCTCATATTTAGTACTCATTTTATTTTTTTCAACTAAGATAACTAAAATGGGCTTATCATGTTCATGTGGATGTTTTGCAATTTTTAAAACAGGATCATTTCTATGTTAAAGGTTACCAAAAATATATACGCGAGGAAGTAAAGGGAAAACTGTGGTATTTTAATATTAGGTATAGGGTCTCACTACAAAGCTCAGACTCCTGTTTTCAGCCTCCCCAGCATTGGGATTATAGGCATGCACCACCATGCTTGGTCTCAGTGTCCAACTCAGCACACCTGGGTGTGGAGCCAGTGTGGCATGTGGTGGTGGGGATTGATCCCCAATCCCTGTGCTTGACTAAGCAAGCGCTTAGTTCACTGAGCTATCTCACCAGCCCTGACTATAGTACTTCTGAAGGACAAATTTTTATGCTCTTTCCACTTTTAATTAAAATTCTCTTATCCACAAAAAAATCCTACACATTACTTTCATAGTCTCATTGTATGAAATATTACAAAGCATTTAAAATTATGTATACTATAACTATATGTATCAATAAATTCTATCTTTCTTATACAAATTTCAAAACATATAACAATATATTTTCTATGGATACATACATATACAGGAAGGATTGTAAAAGTTTAGAGAAATGTTAAATGTAATTTTAGTATCACTTATTCCAACTGCATGGAACCATAAATGTTTTGGATTAAGATTTGGATACTATTTATATACACATAAAATATCCTAAGATGTATATCAGGAATCTCCTATAAAATGAATTTATGTTTTATATTACCGTATAGCCTAAAGGTAATTTTGCAGAATTTTTTAGTATGCCCATGTTTTTTACTGACTTATCACGAGGTCAGATGTGGAATTTTTCACTTATGGTGACCTATTTGTGCTTAAAATTTTTTCAGATTTTGGAACATTTCACATTTCAGAAAATTAAATTAGAGAACTAACAAATTAAGAATAATGGTCACACACAACCACAATTCTGGTACCAACTATCTCTTCTGGCAGTGTTACTCAGAACTAATGACCCATGTCCAGGTTAATGCCTGTCCTATCCAATTTTACCACTGCATTGTGAGCCAAAGCAATGAGATCCAAGTACAAATAGTAAAGTCACAAGATGTACGTATGAAAAAACTTTAGAGACGTTCAAAATGAAAGCATAAGGTTTTGACTATTAGAAATGCCTTAATGCAGATCTCTGATGATCTGGGTTTCTGTTCTTTTTTTGAGGTAGGGTCTTAGCAAGAGGATTACAGATATGAACTACTATACCTAGCTCTTGTGATCTTTTTTTCTTTGTATTAAAATTTTATTTTCAATTTCTAAAAGGGGAAACAGAAGTCTTGAGTGACTCACAGAAGGAGTGCTACAAAACATAAAAGGGTTCAGAACTATACATGTCCAATACTGACTTAGCTCTGTCACAATATACAGGAACACTAAGAACTGCATCTCTACAGACCAACAAAGAACAAGTATAAACCCAAATCAGAAAAAATAACTATTTACTAAAAAAATAAATATCAAACAAAGCATGTACAGGATATGGGACAGCCGAACCACATAGCGCAACACCAATGCTGTAGAAGAGCAGGATGTGCTCCCAGGTGCAGACTCAGGGTTGGAGGTGAGCATATGGCCTCTCCCCAGATCCACCCACAAAGTTCACACTGCTCCACGCCGAAAACTTGCTTTTTTTTTTTTTTTTTTTTTTTGGCAGAACCCCAGGATAAAACTCAGGCCCTTGTGCTTGACAGGCAAGCACTTATTCAACTGAGCTATTTCCCCGGCCCCTCCTGTGACCTTTTTTGATGTAAGTTTTTCTATTAGTCTATGTAATACAGTAATTAGTCAACTTAGAGGTTTGATGTACATATCACATCTTGATTATTTTGCTCCCCAGGTTCCTTCCTTCTTCAGATCCCCTCTTTATAGAGACCATCCCCCAAAAAAAGAAAAACCAAACATCTACCAAGATCTAAAATTTAAAAAAAAAAGAAAGTAAAAAGTAAAACTACCCATATCAAGATCTCTTCTACAGCTTACATGGAAATAAAATTTTTATTTACTATCCTATAAAAATGCCACACAAATTGTTGTACTGGGGATGTCTCAGAGGAATTTTACTTTAATAACTATTTTTACTAAAAGAATGCCAGAATTCTTTTCCTACTTACCATATAGCTTTAGTTTATCACCTTATGGTATGCCATGGCAGAGGCTTCCCTGAACCAACAAAAGGATGAAGAGAAGGGGGAGAGGTGTTTACTGCCCAACATACTGACAGAAAGTCAAAACTCATTTTTTAACACTGTGGAAAATGAAAATGATTTTTTTCACATTCGACCTATAGTCCTTTTAGGTTTTTTTAAATTAATTTATTTGTACTCTTACTATCAAGGTGCAAGAGTTTTTATATTCTAGATGTGTTCTTCGATTTTTATATTGTTCTGTTTGGTTTGGTACTAGGGATTGAACTCAGGACCTTCTACTTGCCAGACAGGTGATGTAGTCCCTTTTGAAAACTTTCCTAGATCCAACATAGCAGTGGCCTACTGAAACTTAAACTGATGTTTGCTTTTCAGATTAAATCCTTCCTGCTTGAGGAAGATCACTATACATATAGAACACTACAAATATAAAGGTAAAAAGCACAGGATGCACTAACAGAAACATCAAGGTTCAAAGTATTAACTTGTAAACTAAATATCACCTCATACTTAGTTTTTTTTATTTCATCATTTCTAATACAAGATACGGCACCTACATTACATTTGTTCATTCTTTCCTCACAATGCCTGTGGAAAAGTTGCCTGGCTGAGTGTGAGACTGCCTATATTATTTCAGTAGCTTTGCATAACTCACTGAAATTGTTTTCCAATGACCAATCTATGCTATTACAAAATTACTCATGGATTAACAAGATCCATTCAAAGTACATGACAAAACATGGGTGTGATTGTGCATGCCTGATGCCAGCACTGGGAGACTGAGGCAGGAGGATCACTGTGAGTTTGATGCCAGCCTGCACTCCATAGTGAGTACAAGGCCAGCTTGAACTACCTGGTGAGACCCTGTATTTTCTTAAAAAAATTAAAAAAATAAAAATTATATATATATATATATATATATGCGCACATATATATATGCACATGTCTCTATCATCTATCTGACAAAACAATAAATTTTAACATAATAGAATACTTCTATGAGTCTAGAACTCACCTTTAAGAAATTACTACTGCTGGGATTTGGTTTAATATCAAGGAATAGGCACAACTATCCAAAAGTTCTTAAAAATACTCTTTTCTTGGGGCTCGGGGAGATGGCTCAGTGGAATAAGCGCTTTCCTGGCAAGTGTAAAGATCTGAGTTCAATCCCCAGTTCCACCAAAATAAATAAATAAAAATAAAAATGCTCTTTTCTTCTAATTCCATACTTAGTGAGAGACCAGATCTTCCTCTTTTTTTTATTTTATTTTTTTTATTTTGGCTGGCTCAGCCCACCCTGGGGTTGGGACTGGCGCAGCATGTGGTGCTGGGGATTGAACTATGGCCCCTGTGTGCTTCTCTAAGCTTGCCTAAGCACGCGCTTTAGACTGCTGAGCCATCTCACCAGCCCAAATCTTCCTCTTCTACCTTAACCAAATCAACATTCTATAGCAGACTGAGTACAAAACCACAGAGAAGAATCTCATTTCTAGATAGCCATTAGAGATCTGCAAAAACTAAAACAACTGGCCACTGTACCAGCAGCTGGGAAAACAGGTAGGAGAATCACTAGTTCAAAGCCAGCCTGGACAATTTAAAGAGAACTGGTCTCAAAATAAAATAATAAAGGGCTCAGGGTAGAGAGAGCTTACCTAGTATGTATGAGGCCCTGGAATCAATTTCCAGTTCTACCAAAAGAAAAAAGAAAAATCCAACTTTAAAACAGTACCAATCTTTTTTTTTTTTTTTTTGCGTATCTTATTTTTTAATACCTGAATTACATCAAAGATTCAATAATTAATACTTTCTACCTTGTTATTTTCCTAGTGGTTGTCCATAGTACTAGAAGCTGACATAATATCCTGTCCAACCACCATTAGTGCAAATCTTGCCTCTCATAGGATTATGTAGAAGCACAGCATTATCTATCCCAACTGTACTGTCTATACACACACATCATGATTCTTCCTTTCTATGCCCCTTCCTTTGTCTACACCTGTTAGAGATGGGCACTCCATTGTCATTCAACTAATTTAGGTGCTTTAACTTGACAACAGAATCCAACAGTCCAGGATTCCACAACAATAGTGAGTTATCCAAAGAAGTCGACCATAGCCATTTACAGCTCAGCTTAATATTATGGCCCCGCGATGTATACTTCATTTTTATACTTTTCTGCTGGATGGTTAAGACCTAGATAGAGTAAGACTTATATACCAACACATGTACTATATGACCAGTCTTGAATAAATAAAACAGTACCAATCTTTTCCTGTAGCTTAGTTTTAAAATAGCTATTTTTAATAGAAATATCTTCATTTATAATGAACAAACATTTAAAAAAAAACTTTAGTGTCAATAATTCATATGGTAAATATCAAAAGTTAGTTATAATCCTGTAATCTTGCTAGTGTGGTGGCATACACCTGTAGTCCCAGTACTCTGAAAGGGTGAGGCAAGAAGATTGTATACTTGCCTCTGAGTTTTTTAGTCACTTCCCTGTCTCTGGGACAAAACACCTAATACCTACAGCTTAAAGGAGGAGAGGTTTATTTTAGCTCACTGTATAAGACCCTGGTTGGCTGACCCCAAAGCAAAACAGACTGGCCAAAGTGGGTAAAGAAGGAAAATGTTCTCACCCATGCAACTAGGAAGCAAAGAGAAGGTGGAAGCTTGGAGATTTACACTTCGAGAACACACACCCAGTGAGCTGCTTCTTTTTTTTTTTGGAACCAGGAATTGGTTACCCAGAGTAAGTTGTGGTAAGATTGAGCTCCAAAAGAACTTGGGCAACCACATCCTTATAACACTGTTTGCAGCTCCTACAGCCTCTCTGAGTGGCTCTGCTCACTGCCTATTGCTTTCTCCAGCAGATATTCCTAGCACCTCCAATTTCCTTGACTCTACTGCACTTGTGACTTTACTCAATCTTCACATGCTGGCCTCTAAGGCTTTCTTCTGAATTCTGAGTAGAAATCTTCATAATCCCCTAACTCTTGCATTTTGCATGCCTATAAAACCAGCACCATGTGGATGACCACCAGGCTGCATTCTCTTGAGTGCCTGGATAGCTGAATTTGGGGAACTATTTCCCTCTGTGGGGAATAAGCAAAGCGCCCTAGGGTTCTCCACACTAAAGATTTTATAGCTTTGCACCCTGGAGCCTGTGATTGGTAGAAGCTTACTGATTCCTGAGATGTCCTTCAATCATCTTTATCATCCTTTTTCTATTTTTTTTTTGGTGCAGGGTCTCACTATGCATGCAGCCCACATTCATAGTGATCTTCCTGCTTTTTGCCTCCCATGTGCTGGGATGACAGGCGCGCACCACCGTGCCCGGATTGCATTGCTGGCTCAGCGCACCCGAAGGCGGGGCCGACGCGGCTGGGGGAACCAAGGATCGAACACTGGTCCCTGCGCTTATCTAAGCAAGCGCTTAGTCCACTGAGCTATACCGCCGGCCCTATCTTTATCATCCTGATTCAAAGATCTTGGCCTTTTTCAAATGTTATTTGTTTTAATAATCACCCTTTCCCTTGTCCCACTTTGTTGGCCTTTCTCTTATGGCAAAACTAGAAACTTCAAATCATTTAGCTTCGCTATTTACCCTAAATTTTTTAATCTGGCTAAAATCATCCAGCAGTACCCATGCTACAGCCTGAGCACTGGTCTGCCTTGAAACTTCCTCCACCAGACTAACTGGTTCACTACTCTTAATCTCAGTCTCCTGCAAAGGCTCAATCATGGGCAAAATGAAGATTTCCTACCAGGGTGTAGTATTTATTTCTTCTCTAGGGGGACAGGGAGATGACACAGTAGAATAAATGCTTCCTGGCAAGTTCAAGGGCCTGAGTTCAATCCCCGGTTCTGCCTCCCCCCCCCCAAAAAAAAGCTAGGACTTCACCTCAATGCATAGGCTTTGGGTTCAAACCTCGCTGGTTTACAGTATAAAAATCATAAGTCATAACCCAAGGTAGAAAAAAAACAAGGTAGAATGTGATGACTGCCCTAGCCATTCTATTCTATTTTTGGATATCCTAGGTCTTCCTAAATTGGAACAATACTACCAGGAATTATTTGATCTCACCATCAAGACAATCAAAAGAAGTAATGCACTAAGCAAGCATGAAAAGGGTGTGAGCAGTACAGATTTGTTAAAACACTTTGAACTGATGCAGTTTTGTTCTTTACTCTTTTCTAAGTAAGTGATCTGAACTAAAATTGGTTTTCTCTGTTATAAACCGAATCAGCCTTGGGAACTATATCTGCTTCTTAGCTCCTTCCACTATATAGCTCTTCCCTCACTCTCTTCTGCCATCCCAAGGTCAGTACCTTTACTCTGTACATTTTTTGTAAACTAAGGGTAGCCCAGGGGAACAAAGTTTAAAAATAGTCTACAGTAATGTGCAGTAATGTTACAGAACTTAACATTCATCTACCATTCAGTGACTCACCTAGCTCAAGATCCTCCAGTACTGCAAGCTCCACTGATGTTTTAGACAGATGGAATACTTGTTCATTTTACTTGCTCTTTTTATTATAGTTTTTGTATTTGGATATGCATCACAAATACTGGCAATTGTGTTATAACTGCCTACAGTACTTTATATAGTAACATGCTGTACAAGTTTGTACATTACCAGCAATACAAACAGCATACAGCTTAGATGTGAAGTAAGCTACGCCATCAAGGTCAATATAGCACCTGCATGATGCTCCCACCTACACATTTCTCAGAATGTGTCCCTAGCACCATAAAGGGGGGAGGCAGCTTAGTGGCATAAGTGCCTGTCTGCCAAGTGCAAACTCCTGAGTTCAATCCCCAGCACTCTCCCAAACAAAGAATGTGTTTGCAAGGAATAGCATCATGCTGTACTTAGAATGAAAAATACCTTTATTTCAGACACTTATTATAATAACTAGACCACTATTTACCCTATATATATTTATAATTTTGTATAAAAACTAAGAAAATTTTCAGAAGGATATAAAGACAAAACTAAATGAATTCACAGGAAAACTGGATTACATTTCTAGCTCTAAAGAGAACTCTCTCAGACGTGGTGGCCCACGTCCATAATCCCAGCACTCAGGATCACCATTGAAGGCACCCTGGGCTACCCAGTGAGTTCAAGGCCAGACTGAACTAGAGACTTCATCTGAAAAATAATAATATTAAAAGTGGGGGAAAAAATAAGAAAAGTCATTGCTGTATAAAATCTTTAGAAAGCTAACTTTGAGAAAGTCTAGTTATTCTTTATATAACAATAGAAATGTTAAAAAAATACGTAATTTTATGTATACATACATTTCACTGGCAGTATGAATTAGGTTATGCAACATTTACAGAAACACAAATATTACATTATACGCATTCAAAATCTTTCAAACTCATAAAAAACAAACTTTTTATTGAAGGTATTTTTAACACTACTATATTACAGTCATGCTGCTACTAATACTTAACTTGCTATCAACAGGAATAACTCAAAATGTCCCAGGATAAAATAAAAGCCCAGTAATATTCACTTCAGAAACCATCCTATAAACAGAAATCTTTGCTCAGGAACCATGATGGCAGAGCGGAGAAAAAGTAAGTTAATATGTGAATGAAACTAAAGTTAATCAAGGATTTAGCATTCATTCTTCTCAGTATAAGCTGTCATGGGCAAACCCCCCTACACCCTTACTCCAAGTTACCCTTGCATTAGCAAAACTGGAGTATGGAATAGACATTAAGCATTCTGTGAAGTAAACAGGTATTTGAATAGAACAGAGTTTTAAACATCATTAAAATAAAAGCATTTGTCTCCCATCCAAGTACTAACCAGGCCCGACCCTGCTAATCAGAGGAGATCGGGCGTGTTCAGGGTGATATGGCTGTAGACAATAAAAGCATTTGTAATGACCCCATTAAGAACGTTTTAGAGTCTGGGCTTGGTGGCGCAAGACTGTAATCCCAGCACTGGGAAGGCTGGAAACAGAAGGATGGCTATGGATTCGAGCTGCATAGTAATACCCTATACCAAATACATTAACATTAAAAAATAAATAAATAAAATAAAAAGGCATGTTTTAGGACAAAAAATAAGTGGATAATACCAAATACAGTATTAGAAACATTGGCCAAAGGTAACATAAACATTGTATTACATTATCATGTACAGTATATTTGTGTACTGCATGTACACACATGCTTAAGAAAAATTATAAAATTACATGCAAGGGTGATCAAAATATAGTGAAAGTTCAATTTTTTTTTTTTTTGGTGGAACTAGGGATTGAACTCAGGCCCTTGCACTTGCCAGGCAAGTGCTTATTGTATTGAGCCATATTAAATTTTAAATATTACAGTAAAAGACACATGTATTCCTGCGTGAGGTAGTGTGCAACTCTAATCCCAACACTTGGAGGGCTAAGGAAGGAGGATCACTGCAAGTTCAAGGCCAGCCAGGGCTATACAGTGAGTTCAAGGCCCACCTGAGACCTATCTCAAAAAATCAAAAAACAGTAACAAAAAAACCCCACATGTATTAATGTCCTTCAAGACCACCTTCTGCTTTGAACATCAATCTCATCTATTACTCATCACTTTCTGAAGCAGTTTGGTGGATCCTCTTTTGTGTCTTTATGAGGTGTGAAGAAAAACATGGTGAAAACGTGGCAAGTGCCATTAAATAGAAAAACAGGTTCATAAAAATATTAGTGTGACCTTTCAGCTAGAATCACCATCTTCCAGTAACTCATCAAAATTAACACAAAGCGAAAGAGAAGAGGAATCCAGTACATGTTCTCTGGGCCTTTTAGAAAACATAAGGTTTATTTCTTTGGCCATACATACATGCAAATCTACAAAAATTGTAATGTAGACATCAAGGGAATGGGTAGTGTTGAAAAAGAAATGCCGGGCTAGGGAGATGGCTCAATGGAATAAGTGCTTCCCCGGCAAGTGCAACAGCCTGAGTTCAATCCCTGGTTCTGCAAAAAAAAAAAAAAAAGAAATGCCAGACAAATGTTACCATGGCAAAACTGGACAGTCCACCCAGCAGCCTTTGTCATAAACAAGAAAGTTAAGAACAAGATATTGGGCCAGAGAAAAATGTTCAAACTAGGAATATTAAGCATGTGAGACAGCTTCCTAAAATGCATCAAAGAAAATGATCAGAAAAAAAAAGGAAGCCAGAGAAAGGTACCTGGGCTTAACCAAAGTGCCAGCCTGTCCTGCCCTTAAGAAAAGCACACTTCCTGAGAACCAACAGTAAGGAGCCCAAGTTGCAGGAAACTGTTCTCTATGAATTCATGGCATGAACAGGGGATGTAGTTCAGTCACTCAGCACCTAATCAGCAGCTAAGGTATTCTATACTCTTCTTAAAAATAAAAAATCATAATTGTAAGGATGGTTTTCTTAAACAGGAGTGTGGTGCTCTTACCTCAAAGAAATATATTTGGAGCAGATTCTCATTGTACCCAGTTAGTTGTGTCAGGTCTTTATTCTTCAGTGTTTTTCTTACTGAAAGATGTGAGGTGTTGTGCAGGTATAACGCCAAATACTTATATTGGCTTGAAGATCTTCTAAATCACCATACAAAAAAGATGTATCAAAATAAACCAAAGACAGCATTAAACTGTTTAAAGCACATACATGCATACACATGTGCATGTGTACATACACATACACAAATGACAGTGTGGCCCCACCTACCTTACTCGCCAGATTTGGCACTGTGAGGCATCTAGCTCTCTCACGAGGCAGCCACAACTGCACAACTAAAGACACTTAACAAAAGAGGCCTTTTTAGTTGCTCTAGAAGTCTCAAGAATGATATGATAATTAAAAAAAAAAAAAGGAATATGAATGTGTTTGAAGCAAAGGGAAATATGAGGATTAATAGCATTGTATTTTTTACAATAATTTTTTTAATTTAGTGATTTTTATACTTCATATATTAAAATATGTAATAGAATTATGGTTTTCTTTTGCTTTCCTACAATGAACACACATCCTTTTACCTTAAAGAGAAAATATATTTACTAACATAGTACAACAGACTCAGAATTTTAAAAATAATTTTTATTTAGATCAAACTCGGCCAAAAATTAAAGGCAAGACATTTACCATTCAGCCATACAACTGGGACATATCAGGGTTATTTCTTCCTTAAAGTTAGGACCAGCAAAAGGTTTTCTCTCGTTTTGTTTTTGCCCTTTTGAGACAGTCCAGCTATGCAGTTCAGGCTGGCCTTTAGCTCACTTTATACTTTGTCTTTTTGTTTTGGCGGAACCGGAGATTAAACTGAGGCCAGGGAAGCGTTTATTCTACTGAGCCATCTCCCCGTAGCCCAGGCTAGTTTCTTTTTTTTTTTTTGTCTTTTTGAGGCAGGGTCTCACCATGCAGTTCAGGCTGGCCTTAAGCTCACTTTGTAGCTCAAGCTGGTCTCGAACTCACAACAATCCTCCAGCCTCAGCCTCCCGGAGTGCTGGGATTACAAGCATGCGCCACCACACCCGGCTAAATATG